>FTLJ01000298.1:0-36736 GCA_900155495.1 Porogramme epimiltina
TGAAGAGCTCTGAACAAGGGGAGGCGACGCAAGAGTGGCAGGAGGAGATCTAGTCGGACGCGTCTTCCGACGTGTTGTGCTCGCTGGACGCACTTCGGGCCCAAGCGCCTGATTCGTTGGGGGAGAGAGTGGCGGATGAGGCTAATGCTTGGGGGAGAAAGCCTGAGGAAGGGAAGGGATCAGGATGAAGGTCATAGATCGACGCTTCCGCGCCATGCTCAGGGAGGCGAGCTCACCTGAGCTCGAAGCTGAAAGTGAGCGGTTGTTCTCAATCCATGAAGTCTCGCGTAACCGGCCCTAAACTCGCGTCCCAAATGATGTCGCCAGCGCGACGCTCGACTTCGTGCTGTTGCACCACCTTGTCCTTTCCCATCTCCGTCTATCCCTTTGTATCCTCTTACGCCCTTCATGATGTATGGTACGCTCCTCTTTTCTCATTTCTAGCATACACCTGAATGCCTGCCTCTGACTAGGTTCTAGAATCACTCCAGAATTCGCCCGCGGCTCCGTCTACCTCGACCCGCACATGTACGAAGTGATGGTGCGTACCCTCTATGCTTTCACCATTCTCGTTCGTCCACTTCGTTCAGGGATTGGTGCGTGGGTAGATTTTGGCTGCCGCAGTGTGTTCTCGTCGCTAACCTTGCATCATATGTGCCACGTCACGTGGACTCCTCGTCATACCCAGGCGCGATGAGTAGTGCGAGGTGAGTTCCAATGGCCCTCGCCCTCTACCCCCCTCATGACACCCCCAGGATCCACTCACGGGTGCTCTATGTGCCCCCCAGCAGGCCGCCTCCCCTGATCTGGGGCCGTCCGACAAGGAGAACAAGGTACGATGTAGACGGTATTGGCAAGCCTTGCTAGCATTCTCTCTATTCCCTCACCTCGCCCTTGTCCCACATGCCCCTCGCTGACCTCGCCCTCGACCAGACTCCCTGCCCTCAAGGCCCCAGGCCCCAGCCCCCTGCTGCCCCCCCTCCCCTGCTCCACCTGACCTCTCTTCCTCCATCCCATCCCCCGTTACCGCCGCCTGCCCGCCTGTAGTAGGTGCAAATGCGTCCTCATCAAGCCGTCCCTGGCCCTCCTCGATGCCCTCAAACACGACCCTGGGAGCGAGGTCTTCTTGCCAAGATTGATGAGATCTTCGACAACTATGAGTGCGTCGACCGTCCATATGGCTCCCTCTCTCTCTCTTCTATCCTCTCATGTTCTCCCTGTCCAAGTCCGCGCTGCCGCCCACTGCCCTGCTCCTCCTACACTGCAAATGTCGTCACTTCCAAGGACATCAACTCGACCAACTTGTTGGGCGTCACTGAGGGCGCTGCCGCCGCGACGATGACAAGACACCACTCGCCGTGGCGCACCGCTCGGTAAGTGACCGCCTCCCTAGGTTACTATTATAGTAGACATTAGTACAATGTATTTAGTATAATCAATATATTTATTATTAATCTAACGAGATTGTGAGGGATATCCTATTTACCGGTGTGACTGAGCGCGGCCCAATGACCCTACGCTGGTGGCGAAATGACCTGCCCATAGGTGTCAGGTATGGCCAGGTGAGCCTTGGCCAGGGAATACCTGGCAGGTAGATGTTGGCCAGGATCACCAGGCCAGGAACCGGCTGCCTTGTGTGAGAGGAGATGGCCGGGATCACCCACATATGGTGATGTTCATAGGTTGATGGTTTTCCCCGGCGGAAATTGCCCGCGCCAGGTAGTCCAGGTATTCCCAGGTGAGCATTACCTAGACATTACCTGACATCTGACTTTTTGCTGATGCTGACACACGTTCACATACATTCATTCATGATCACCCGTGATCACTCGATCACGTTCCCCGCTTGTTTCAAATTATCCACTTTCATGCACTTTCATTCAGTGAGAGAAGGGACAGTGGTCTGGGCGTAGTGCATGATCAAGAATGAACACGAGTGATCACCAATGCTATCAATCAGGTGGGCGCCTAGGCGTCCCTAAGCGGAATTCGATGAACATCAATGAACACGGATGATCATGAGTGATCATATGACTAAGCCGTACTGCCTACTCTGTGGATGAAACCTTGTGAAAGTCGATGAAAGGATCATATTTATAACGAACATCTAATGAACATCGATGAACATAGATGAACATGGATGAAAATGCGTGATCATGCGTGATCACGTGTGAATGTGAATGAAAGTGGATGATCCAAGTAAAACGAGGGAATAAAGTCCGAAAACCCGCCTCATACGGGACGACCTTGATGCAGACTCTTACATGGAGGAGGGCGCGAGCATGGGCGCGGTGGCGCGCGATGCGGCATGAACAGGAAAATTCGGCGGTGAAGATGCACGCCGGGCGGCGATGTGCGTGACTACACCAGGATGGCCGGGCACTTCCTGGCACAGTGGGGAGAGGAAAGTCTTGAATATAGCCTGATGCTGCATACAGCGTGTCTGGTGTTCAGATAGCGAATAAGCCCGAGGATCACTACAAGGGTGCTCTGTGTAGCACGGATAAGGTTAGAGCACTTGGTTCCTTGATTACTATGTTCCGAGTTTATTGTCCGGAGTGTAAGATACGTTGACGTAAACTGTGATATAACTGCAAGTGCCGCTAGAACGTCGTAGGCCCGGGCGCATTCATGGATGTCGAGGAAGATTCGAGAGGGCATTATGATCGAGAGAATTATGGCTTAACTATCTGGGTTCTCAATATCAGTATTCTAAAGTTTCGGAATATCAAAACGTGGAAGGGGGGGGGGAGAACAATGTGGTAGAGGAAAGTACGTACAGGTCAGAAGATAAATAGGAGCGTGTTCCTGAGGTACGTTACTTGCACTTTATTTGGCTTGAATCCGGCCGTTTCCAGCCTTTCCAGTTATACTATTAATACACGACAGCATATCTGAAGATGGCCTAACGTCTTCCTCATTGACCCACAGAAACTCCCGACCTTTTGATACCCTTACCACTGTCGCTGGAAGACCCACACAAGCTCAGGCGTAGAAGGAAAACCCACTGGTTGGAGACCACTGTAGGCGTGTTCGTAGACGTTCAACCAGAGTCGAGACGACATCACACTAGAGGAGGCGGACGTCTGGTAGCTAACACGGGAACACGGCGTGCATGGCGTCGCCCAGACTTCAGTGATGCGAGGTGTAGAGGGCGGGAGGTCGCAGCGCGGATGTGTGCGCTCAGAAGGAACAAGCAACGCGATGCGCCGAGTTCCACACGAGAACGACAGACAAGAGGTGAAAAATAGGCGGGAGGAAAACTAGGGATAGTTCACGTGCCCCTCTCATGTACTCCAGTATTAGTTCACCGTTCACCTGGACGCTTCGAGTCGGAGTCAATGCTGCCGGTGACTCTTCGGCGCTGGCGCTGAGCTCTGTCCCTCTGACCCGGCTCAGCGCAAGTTAGATGTCAATCACTCGTGGTGAGCGGACCTCCGTAAGTAGTATACTCTCTGCTGGTTCCAGATTACATTACTGCGCTTGAAGGTCCGATACGAATGCTCAAGAGCAAGAGTTCCTTGACATTAGACGACCGTTGCCAGTCTCCACTGCGCCTCGTCTGTGCCTCTATGGACTTCTTTTAAGGTAGGCAGTGCCGCAGCGGTGCGGCGCTCTCTCCCAGATCCCTCCTGACCTGTGATGTGAGTGGCATGAGAGCGCTTTGGTGGTGCAGGGTGAGTCACGCACTGCCGCAGGGTCTGCCTAAGGACAGGCCCGTTGCCATGATGAAGGAAGGGGGGTCGGCGCCCCACTAGCTTACCTAAGACGCCCGTGGGGGATCGTATTGCCAATGTACAAGGTTCACCGCGGCGTTTGGCCGCCATTGACGGCAGCACCCTAGCTTCATTCTCTTTTTTCTAGCACTATAGCGCTCTCCGTGGAATCGGGAGCTAATAGCCAAGCGCACAGTATGAATAGAGGCATATAAAAACCGAGCCGATATGTGGGATCTTGGGTAGAACTCCAATTCGATCGATCGCTCTCGCTATGGCCGCTCAGACGAACATGATCTCTGTCCTTGCATCGGATTTCCCCGCGGTATCCGCCACAATTTTTGGGTCGTCCGTAGCGGAGGTAGTCCGTGAATGCTCTGTCACCTTGCGGGTTAGTCTTTGAAGTATCTCCCATATTCGATTCTACTTATCTATGTCTTGTTTCAGGCTGGGAGGAATGTTCTTGAGGTCTCTGGTCTTTCCAGCAACATTGAACCCTACTCTCCCAGGATCTTAGGTCTTACCGGAGATAATGTTAGCGTGGTAGACGTTTCCTGCAGGTTAGTTTCAGAACCAACCCAAGGACTTGACGGTGGAAAGCACGGGGAAGAAATCAAGCAACTTAACACACAACTTAGAGCTCTCGGCAAAGAGCTCGCGGCGTATAAAATGGGGAGTAAGCTCGTCGATGGTATTGGTTCTCGTGTCAGCGAGGTCGGCGTCGATGATTCCTTGGAGGGACAAGTGGATTTTGTGGACGTAATCGTCAAACGCAAGCTCAGGGACACGGAACTTATATCCGGAATTGAGGAGAAGATGAAAAAACTCAAGATTATAATCGATTTGCATAGAAGACGAAGCGGCGTTGTCAATGCGACACTCTTCGCATCTCGAGGCGAATGTCAATTTAACTTTCAGCTCACATATCGTATGGAGTCATCTACATACAACTCTTTTGGAACGCACTAATATTATGGATTAGTTGCTAGAGGAGCTCGCTGGGACACGTCCTACGATCTCCACGCAGTGACCTCTGACGGGAAAACTTTGCCTGATATAACCCTTTTCAGTTATGCAGAAATCACCCAGGACACCGGAGAAGAGTGGATTGACACGGCTCTCACTCTAAGCACGGTTGACTCAGACGCCATACCGAACCCCTCATCTCATAAATTAAATCGCATCAAGTTATATGGTACAATACAACAACCGCCCTCTGTCGCTGTGGACAATCTGCAACGGCTTTCGCCCATCCCAGTTGTCGTACCCATATGCTGCGGCCCAGCTTTTGAAACAGATTTTCTCTCACCGCATACTACCTCCAAGTCCGAGCAGGGCACATATCCGGGTAGTTGTGGCTCTTCCGTCCATGTTAGCATTCCCAACGCTGCCATCCCAGTATCATCTCGGAGTCCAATCTCGGTCGTTCATCGCATCGGCAACCCTCTGACACTGCATACCGACATCATTCCGCACAAGGTCCCTATCACGGCTGCGCTTAACTTAGAGGGGCAGCTGCAGCTCGTTGGCGTACCTCGTGTGGGGGCGTCTGTGTTCATAGAAGCAACAATCAAAAACACGACCGCATACGCTCTTCTTGCTGGACCTGTCAGCGTCTTTATGGACGGCGGATTTGTAACAAGAACACAGCTTCAAGTGAGTCCCCCTACATGTTCCTACCATATACACAACTTCGTAGCTTAACTACAGTCCCGTAGTTCACGGGTATCAACCAGAGCTTTGGCTGCGTGCTGGGTGTCGATACCCTCCTTCGCACCTCCTACGAAATAGAATCTCAGGTTCAACGCGCCCCACAGCTCACTTTCGTCGAACCTTACAACACGACAATGCGCACCGTGAGGATTGCGATTACGAACGGGCACCCCTTCGACATAACAGGCCTCGTGGTGCGCGACGTCATTCCACTCGGAGACGAGAGCGCGGGGGTCAAGGTCACGCTGCGCAAGCCCGAAGGCCTGGCATGTGCGAAGGAGGGAGACGAGGTATCGGTGGGACGTGAAGGAGAAGACATCAGGGTGCGGTGGACGACCGAAGAGGGGTTGGGTGGGGAGAAGGATGGAATGTACGAATGGGTATGTGGAGTCCAGGCTGGAGAAGAGGTGCAACTGGAGACAGTATGGGATGTCAGCGCTCCGGAAAATGTTGTTTGGGACGAAGTCGAGGACGAATTGGAAGAGGAGGGGAGGATTTGAGGCCTGATCATGACTATGATGTCTATATTTTCATACGAGCTCGCGATTCATTAGACATACTCCCCCAAAACCTGGACTCTGAATTTGCCTTGAAGATGAGTCTTCTCAAAGCAGTGCTTTTTGACGTATAGACAAAATCCCGAGTTGTCCGCGTTACGGCTTCCGCTATGAGACATCACCGGTGCGTGTTGACCTCTAGAATCTAGACAGGGCTACGCATGATCGCGGAACCGCATCTGTTTCTGCATAGGACGTACACGGTCAATCTTAGGGAGTGACAAAGTGGTAGCAGGAACGGAGCTGAAGTGATCGAACACAGGATGGCCGGGTAGACGGAGCGCTGACTAAATGCGTGCGAAGGAGAATATGTCGTCAGAGCGTAGTCACTGGGAATAGAGGTGATCGTGGGCGAAAAGTGGGGACGCGCCTGGGGCTCTGAATCGCTGAGAGCCAGTGATGGGGTAGTTAAAAACCGTCCTGGATGCGTCGCTCTTGTTGGACTTTGGGAGAGACGTTGATGGGGTTGCGATCAAAATGGCCAGGCAGCCCCTGGGTGCAAGGAGATTATCAAGCGCCCGATGACGTAGTGATGTCCGACAACAAAACGGGTATGGGCGCCAATGCCACATCCGAGTCAACTCCCCGTACTAAGCCCTAGTCTGAGCACGGTCTCGGCCGTAATTGACAGTTTAATGGCCGTGTTATGACATAACATCAAGTGTTCTATTTTCCTTCTGGCGGCCATAGGTGGCATTGCCTCCCTACATCCAGCCCCGTTCTCAACATCCTCGCGGCTGCGATCGACGCAGAGGGCCTCTTCGAAGTTCGGGTGCACTCGTTCCCACCATATTGCCGCCGGCCCTCTCTGTCGACATTCATCCAGACGCTGCCGAACAAGCACCCCCCAAAAGGCCCAGGAACCCTCTCATACGTACTATTATCTCCTGGAGTGCTACGTGCCTCCGCTCCTTCTTTTGATACTAATGATATAACTTGAACGCGCCACAATCAATGTCCGCGGTCACCGGTGCCGCTGCCGGCACTGCAGCTCGCTGCGCCGCAAACTCAACTGCGCCGGAGTCAGAACGACATTAACTGATGGTCAGTGCTTCGTGCTATTCGTCAACCCCTTCTATTGAGCAGTAATCTTGCGACACCGACCCAGGAGAAACAAGCTGGAACGTGCATATCTATGCTCTCACAATGACGCTCGTTGCCGCGCTCATCTTCGAGACAATGGATTTGCAAAGGCAACATACTCGTAGCTTTTGGACACGTAGAACCCCAGATTTCTCAACTTCAGAAGGACTTGTGCCGCACACAGGGGCCAACATGGCTTGTCTGCGCCCCGCTCTGTCCGCTCTTTTACCGCGTGTACGGTGTGCGCTCTAGTCGACCTTACCCGTATCCGACCCGGAGCGCCTTTGGTCATCCCTTAGGCTACGGGGTGTCCAACCCTCGAACACACCTCGCCTCAATCTCTGCCGGGGCCTTGTCCCCGTCCACATCCTTCCACTAGATTGACCCGAGCCCAACATAGAACGAATCGAGTAGCACCATCGCAGTGAGTTAACAGAGCATTTTCATTAATGCGTTCACCGACCACTCTCACATTCATAGCCTGGACGATGTGGGTCCTCAGCACTGCTCGCGCGGAGCTCCATTATTTCAGAGACTGTGCCGCTATCCGCGAAGGATACGCTATTCTCTCCCACACTTGGACCCAGGATCCCGCAGGAGAAAGGACCTTCCAAGATATACAGAACATTATCAAGAAATGCAAAATCGCCGAACAAAACCCGCGAGATCACGTTGAGGACAAGATACGCCGGTGCTGCGAGATCGCTGAGAGCGATGGCTACCGCTGGGTTTGGATCGACTCATGTTGCATCGACAAGACGAGCAGCACGGAGCTCTCGGAGGCCATCAGTTCAATGTTTAACTGGTATGCTCTTGCAGAGGTCTGCTACGTTTATCTCGAGGACGTAAAGGAAGGAGACGACCCGGTCGATGAAGACTCGGGCTTCCAGCACGCGCGATGGCACTCGCGGGGATGGACGCTGCAGGAGCTCCTCGCACCCACATTCGCCATTTTCTTTTCGGATGAGTGGAAGAAGATCGGGACAAAGTACGATCTCCGCCTTCCCCTCTCCAGGTGCACCGGAATCGAGGAGGAGTACCTTACGCGCAAGGAGGACTTCCGAGTCCATGCTTCGATCGCAAGGCGCATGTCTTGGGCGGCTAAACGAAAGACTACGAGGGTAGAGGACGAGGCGTACTGCCTACTAGGCCTGTTCGACGTCAACATGCCAACGCTGTACGGTGAGGGGCGGCATGCATTCCAGCGGCTGCAGGCGGAGTTGGCAAAGAACAGCACGGACGCGACACTGTTCGCTTGGGGCGACTGCTACTTCTCCAATGATGACAACTGGGAGCCGGCCTCTCTATCTCGAAATCGCCGCGCTCACAATCCTGACGTGCCAGATATATTTCTGTTTGCCCCATCGCCGAGCGCGTTCAAAGGATGGTCGGAGACATATTTCTCCCCGCAGACACCCTCTCTGGCAAATCAGCAGTCTTCCGCAAGCCCCCAGTGGGATAACAAGGTACGCGTAGCTTGCAATACACGTCAACCGTTTGTATCTCATCCGAATGAAAGCACTATGACCATAAATACAGCTCACTTGGCAAAACCCGCGATGAGGTCCCTTCGTTTGAGGTGACCTCGCATGGCATGAAATGCCGGTTTCCAGTGGCCGACATCGATGGTGTTACCATTGCTGTCCTCCCATGTCAACGGAGTAATGAACGCCTCGGGCTCCTCCTCCATCCAGTTGTGAGCGACGATACTCAGGTTCCACCCCGGCAGGTCTACTACGTCACGTGGGCATTCCGCGACCGAACTAAATCCAAGTATGACGTCTTGAGGCTGGCCTGCCTCAGCGGCGACGTCCGCAGCCTGCGCTTCTGTGGAAAGCCCGTTGCTACAAGATGGCACGACATTTACATCGCGGCCCATCCACCCACGACCGGGCGCAGAGACGGTGCTCATATCCTACAGGGCTTCGCTCCTGACGTTGCCCCCACATCATTCCGTATTCCCCGGTCGCTAATCCAGACGCTGGGTGAGCTCGAGTTCTTTCCCGTTACAGGAGCAATATCCTGGGACTCAGCATCTAAGGACACTATGTCAATTTGGTACCAAAGTACGGCATTGATGGAGTCGGTTCGCATTCTCCTCGGAACGTGCATCAATCCGTCTACTGGGGCTCATCCACACCGCTGGGCATGGACAGGTCAGCACAATCGTGCGACATGGGACCAGCCTTGGCAGCAATACCTACACGACTGCTCTAAGGACCACATTGAGGACTGGCCCAGCTACACACGCGAATTCGGAGACTCGGAGCGCACGATTCGCCTCGTGTTCGCGCCCTGCAAGCATGCGCCAGAACAAACTCTTGTGCTCGGTCTCGAGCTTGTCGGGAGTGTGTACGAGAAGATCCAGAAGAACGCAAATATCTCCCTCTTGCTCCCTTCTTGCTTTTCACAACGACCCGTCGATGCGGCTTCGCAAGGAAACCTGGCCCTCTCCGGTGCCACCTTGAACTGTCAAACAAATTTTAGGCCGGCAACCATCCCTCCGCCACCGCCTTCACATCAGCCTATACCCGCCCTCACTCCGTTAGCTCCTAGTCCCAAAACTAGCTGCCTTTCAACCTCACATCGTTTGAGCAAAATGAGCTCCGCACAAACCATCGCTGAAGACCTTCATATGTCTCTGGGTAGCAGAAACCCTGCTGGTCCTGGGGAAACACACCGTCCGTCCACCCCAGACTCGGTTAGAGGGGTCAACTGTCTGGCCGATATCCCCAGCCACCATCATGCTGCCATGCAAGAGATCACCAGGGAAATCAATGCCACTCGCGATTGGGATATGCACGAGTTGAGAAGAGTATATGACGCACAAATGCGCACGCTAACCAGAACAATCGAGAGCCAACGCGACGAGGTTGCACAGTTGAAGCAGCTGTTGAACGCTCAGAACATTCTCCTCAGCCGAATTCTGCACAACAACGGCATTACACCTCCTGCAGCACAGCCGCCGTCCACCTAGTGCGCTCGCTCAGATTTCTTGCATTTGCGTCTCTACTCGCACGCACCTCCTCCCCTCCTGAATCAGTGCATCCCACGGATCCTCTACCCCCGCAGCACGTCGCCCCGGATGTCTTTGGTATCGTTGCGTTGAATGTGTCGTGCGCGCCCTCTGCGTCACGCCTGCAACCTACTATGGCGGCAGATTTGTACAATTAATAATCGCATATAACACACGTTAATAAGCAAACGCGCTCACACACAGTGCAATCGCGCACATATATTGATGTAAGCGCGCGTGAGACGCCCAACGCGACCTTGAGGGGCCCCGCAGTCTGAAGTCAGCTCGGAGTAGGCTGCCAGTGGTGAACTGACCGTGATCGTCTCTTGTGCGTGCTAGAAGACAAACGAGGACCAGCTTTCCAGACTTCACTGACCAGGCTACGAGTATCCAAGGTAGCCCGTATATCTGGCGTCCACAGCAGTTATGGATGTGGCGGTTGAATGATGGAGACGAACTCAAGTTCGAGGTGGTGGCGCGCCGGGCGCGTGTCCGAATATGGCTATGATGGCGGCGGGATTGGTAATTCCATCAACCCGCTCCTTCCAGAAGTGGATGTATGACGTCATCTCTACTCGGGCAGGCCAACGCTATCGCTTTGTTGAGGTCATAGCATCCTTCCACTCGCGCGTACCTCCATTGCCGGAGAACGTCTCCAGGCGCTTCTTGCTTTCGGAGCCATTCCGTTTAAATTCCCTGTGCTCCTCCAAGCTGTCTGCATGCTAGTCTTGAATCTCCCACAAAACAAAAATTTCTTCACGTGGCGACAAACTGATCAATTGTTGGCTAGGTTTTCAACTGGAGTTCACGCGGTTCCTAAACCTTGCACGCAGCGGGCAGCATTAGGGTGCGTTCAGTGCTACATAGTGCATCTCGTTCAAAGTCCAATCCTAGTACTAAACGAAACGTCCTTAACAGGCGGTTAGGCTTGCCACGTACTGTATCTGACTTACTTGACCCCGTGTCCCCGTTGCGAGCAAGTGGTGTAATAATGATGGGAGAAAAGGATTTGGCATGTATGTACTATGGTTTGCTTCGCTCTCTTGGGGGACAAACTGCATGGCGATGTCGCGATGCGGCTTTCTGTGTCACCGTTCGCAACATCTCCGACTGGTTTGTCATCTCTTTCCAGCTCGCGATGTAGCTGAAATGGCCTATAATCTAGATGTTAGCCGGGGCAATGAACAGGTCATGGAAACTGGATCAAGTACTGGACGAAATAGTGCGCCAAAGTGGACGTCGTCTGTGTAACTCCGGAACCTGGACCACCAGTGGCCACTCCAATGCTGTACTCGACGCGGGGTATTTGCGTTTGCGTACACAAGCAATGGGCCATGGATGACGAGAGCTGTCAAGGAGGTCCCGTAGCACCGGCCGCCCATCGGCGCTAAAGAAGTCGCGCCGCAAATCCCAGCTCACAGCAGAACTGGTTCGAGTCTGGAACGTGTTACAGTGGACATCCGGAAGAATTCGGAGAGTGTCTAGGCCCTGCAAGAACCTCGGAAGATGAGACTAAGTTAAAGTTCACATCACTGTGCTCTTATCTAACGCCCGCTCACAGCATCGTTGCTTCTCGGAGTACAATGCGCTCAAAATTTTCAGCTTCTTGATCCCCCGCTGCTGCCCGGCTTCCGGTTCAACGTCAATGACTCGGGCCGGGAGGCCTGCCGCAAATCGCACTGACGTCGGGAGTCGGCCACTGCGACAGGATAGGTAGTCGGTCGGCGGCCGCAGTACTGCAGTGTGTTTACCGCCGGTATGCTCGCAACGAACCATAACGCGGGGGCGGGATACTACCGACCTCATGGAGGGTATATGAACGAGTTAGTGCTGGGTCACCGAAGCTCACTCATGGCACTCCCGATGACCTCAGGTTGTAGCGAACTTCAAATTCCACAAGTCGATCAAGGGAATTTGAATGCTACGCTCGGGGCGCTACTACTAGGAACGTTTTTCGGACTCATGTGAGTACGCTCTCTTTGGTCTGGTGTATAAACCACTGACGTTGTGTCCCCATGACCTACTAGTCTATACGGAGCATCCATTATGCAGGTGTATCAGTACGCCAAGAGTTTCCGGGAAGACAGATTACTAGTTCGATTCATTGTACGTGTGTGGGTTACATTATCAGGGTAAGAGTAACTAACGAGCTCGATAGGTTTTAGGGACATTGTGCGCTCTCCCTCAGCAGTCTAAAGCGTTTTCTGCGTTGACTAATGACTGTATCATAGTGCCCTAGACACTCTACATACCGCGACGTGTATGCATGTGTGGTGTGTAAAACGCGGTCTTATTGGCTTTGACTTACCTGACCGTCATTATCATAGTTACGCTTACGTGATCGTGAACTATTTCAACCCATCTTCTCTCCTATTCGGTACATGGTCAGTCGTGCACTATCTATCCGTTTGATATGGGGCTGACAACTCAATGACAAAGGTCTTTCGAGGTATATTGCTGTTGTTGTGGTGCCGAATACGTAGAGGTATCCTAACGATAGTCATTGTTGTTATAGGTCCAGCCTGTGATAGCTGTAAGGTCTTATCACATGCTTTTGTTGCCTCCGCCCTAATTCTTTGTGCTGCAGGGGTTAATCATTACGCTGGCGCAGCTGTAAGTGCGAATTTCTATCGTCGCATTGCTCATCCACTCAATATCGCTCGTAAACACTAGGTTCTTTGCGCGACGCGTATATCTCAGTGAGTTCGGTACACAATATATTCCGGATAACGCTGCTCACTGCTCGCCCTAGTTAGCCCGAAGTACAGGCATATAATCGCAGCAGCTGTGAGGTCTTCCGCCCTCGTGTTTTGTATCTTGTGCTCTTGTCTCATGTTTCAACCAGATCTCTTTGTCTGTCGCTGCTTTTGGTGAGCATTTCTCCTCTACTTGAGGTGAGTGGGCCATTTCTGGCAGATTCGATTGATGAGGGGGGGCTGAGTTCTCATCACAACTTGAATCTGTACTAAAAGCAGCCCGTCAGCAGGTGGTCGTCGCCGGGCGAGCAGGTGGCCGACTTACGAAGTGAATTGTGAAGCCAGCCGTGCCTGTCTATCGCCGGGCGAACGTCAGTGGCAAAACGGACGCAACGTTTTAACACGCTTACTGCAGCCCTGGTTCCCTCCCGTCGTGATGTCGTGGAACGCACTTGCGAAGGCGTCGGTGTAGATCTGCGGAAGTGAGCGTCAGCGTATATGACGACTCCATCTCGGCCGGAGGAGCGGGGCGTACCGCCTGGTTGATTGAGCCTGGGGTGAAGGTCAGACATTATGCCCTTAATCTGCGCGAGCACACGGTGATACGCACCGACAGGTCCCTTTCCAGCAGCAATGCGTGCGTCGTTGATGAGCGTAATCATGGATCCAACCACAGAGGAAGAGCACGAGGTACCAAACACAAGGTCGAACTCGCCCGCGACGGCTAAGCAGGAACGATTAGTGTATATAGTCCTTAGCGTTAATATTACCAGCTCCGTGCCAAGCGGACTCACCAACAACGTAGTTAACGCTGTAAGCAACAGTCAGCGCAGAACGTCAACCGATGAGCCCTCGCGCTTACCCGTTAGCAGACAGATCCGGGAACGCACGGACCTGCGGGAGCCCACTTCAGTCAGCACACACGTTCAACGTCCTCCTTGGCGGAGTCATGCACGCGCCTGCCCGCTGTTGTTGAACTGCGCGCTCGTGAACGGGGGGTGGTTCGTCAGGAAGCTCGTCACAGCCGCGGCCTGGTAGTCCGGCATGGCGAAGATGTTGCTGAACCCGCCACTGCTGAAGATGACCTGCTCGCACGCACCCTCGGGGTCGTTGACCGTCGAGCCCGGGTTGACCTGCGTCGCTCCGACCGCAGTCACAAACGGACAGGTCACGGGGAAGTCGGGGCTGAAGCGCGTTCGGCGGCGGCTCGGCTGGCTAGAAGCGCAGGCGTGAGAGGTGAAGGGGTGCGAGATGTGACAAGACAGACCGTTTGCACCGAGGCAGACCCCTCCGTTTCCGACGACGCCGTTATCGCCGGAGCTGTAGAGCACGGTGGTGCCCATCATCCTGAGCTTGCCGTACTCGGCGCACTGACGTTGAGCGTACGCGGCGGTGACCGTTCCTTCGTCTTGACCGTACGAAGTTGATACGACGAATGGCGGAGCGAGTATTCCGCACGATTCAGGATCTATGGGCGCCTTGTCAGATAGTGTGTACCCCTGACTGGAAGTCGAGACCCACCATCAAAGCCTCCTGGGAGTGGGTTAGGGTAGATGCCGTCCTGAAGACTCGAATGAGCGAAGCATTACTCTTCTCCGAAGAGATGTTGCGTACCTGAGTGGGGTCATCACCACCCTCGAACGTGCAGAACGAGCCGTCGACGGCATCGAGCCAGTTGTTGAACGATGTGCCTTCAACGAGGTCGCCAGTTTGCAGGAGGAGGATGGGCTGAGAGTTCGTCAGGCCGAACGCGTATTGCAAATCGAGGTCGCTCTTTCCGTTGAAGTTGAAACCAGTCATGTTCGTCTGGTTGACGCCTGTGGTGACTAGGTGAGCTTCTTGCCACTGGTAGACCAATGAGCAGACCTACATCCATCGATGGCAATGAAAGTGGGCGCCGTGCCAACCTGGCTGGGGGAGAAGTTGCTATAGAGGGAGGCGCTAAGCACATTATACTTGCTAAGAGTAGGAAGTATTTACGCAAAGAACATGTCGAGGTCGCTGTGCAGGAATGCTTGGGGAGTGATGCATTCTGTTAGGTTATCAGATACTGTTCTGAGTGCGCGCAAGATGCGGGATGGCGCACCTTCTCAGCCGGGCCGTCCTCAAGCATGTTAAAGGAGCATTCTGCAGCCACGATGTTCGCATAACTCGGCGAGGTGGTGTATATCAACGACCGCGCATAGTTGAAGGGGTAGTCGCGCACGAGCGGGGTCACTGGCAGGACAGCTGGGTGCACCAAGATGAGTATCAGCAATCTTCACGGTCAAAGATGGAGCGGCGTACCTCCGGTCCCAGCGAGGGCTTTGCCAAATGTACCACGTGTCCTCAGCGTGGAAGAGCTCGTCGGGCGCGCGGACCAGCGCGGCGAGGTCGATCTTGTCCGCATGCCACATGGATCGCGCGGAGCGTCGCATGCGCGCGCGGCGGCGGGGTACCGTGCAAGGAGAGGTTGATCTGGTGCGCGATATCGATCGGCAGCGGGGGGCGGCCTGAGGGGATGAGGGAGTCGGTAGAGGAGGGCGTCAGTGGTGTGAGAGGTGCGGGGTAGGTGGGAGCCCGTTCAGGAGTTTTGCAGTCTCGGGGAGGACGTGATGGCGGCCACTCGTGAGCGGATCCACGATGTTCGCCTCTACCCACTGTGCGACAGCCATCCTGAGGTCGCCGTATTTCGGGGGTTCCCCGTTTCGTTGCTGGAAGAGAGATAAGATTAGGCGATGTCTCTTAGCCTGCGGAGAGTGCACTCACTACTGCATCCGGGGAAGCCAAGAACTGTGTGCGGAAGGCCTCCTCCTCGGGGTCCGCAGCGGGTGGAGTTGATGGCTCTGTGGGAACGACAGGATGAATGGGAGGAGGATCGGGCTGCACAGTAGGAGCACGAGGGCCAGGAGGGCAGGGAGCTAGAGTGCTCAACTCAGGGACGTTGGGATTGTGGTTGTGCCCAGGGGTCGCCGTCGTCATTTTAGGTGTCGTAGTAGTAGTTTGTGGATTCGTGCGGTGCCTCCGCAGTAAAAAGTCTGTCGTGGGCTGTTCTAATAGACGTGGTATGATGTGCGTTCGATTGTGTTCTTCAGGGACTGAGTAGATGTGAGCGCGTAGTTCTCGTTGAAGCTGATGGACAGTAAGCCACAAAGAACAATGATACAGACTGACACAACACGTACAGCATGAAGAGTCAGTCTAGTTTGTCTACGCACTCCCTGTTCCTCGACGTGGCGATACGGATGCCATTGCGCGCAACATCCTTGAACCGGATATGGAAACCGTAGACTTTGCCACCTGAAAGCGCGAGTCAGCACATCGTAGACGGTCGATGTGCAGTGAGAGTACGGACCAATGATGAAGAACATCCCAAACGGCTTCTTCGGGTACTTGACCTCAGGCAGGAAGTCCGGCCCAAGGCAGAACGAGAGCGCAACCTTCATCTGCTGGTAGAAATTCGTCTTCAGGATGCTCCTATCAAAGACTATCCGCACGTCAGCAACCGCAACGGGCGAGAGAGAAGAGGGGGAGGCAGAGCACATGCACTTCTTGGATATCATGAAGGTCAAGAGCATTTGCAGCTCGTGCTTGTTCGTCACGATGCTAGCTCGTTAGTATGTGCTCCCCACAACTAGACACGCGGGTTATGTACATCCATATGTTGTCTCCTGCAGGGTGCGGTCGCCGCTAGGGCCTTTCCCAGCATAGAAGAAGGGTTTGGGGGGGAGACGATACAGGAGCAAGGCCTCCTTCATGGCTTGGAAGGTGGGGGTGTTCAATTGGGGGCGCGTTGACTCTGGGGAGGGGGTTGAGATAGAGCGAGATAATCGTAATCCCGTTGGAGAATCACTTTATAGCCGGATGTCAGCATGGCGTGATCTGCGTGATCACAATCCTCCGCGCACGCACCGACATATTTCCTCGCGAAGTAGAGCGAGTAGAAGTTGTAGAGGTTCGAGAGCGTGTTGAAGAACGTCTTTGTGCCCCCGGTCTTGTAGTCAATCACAAGCTGGCACTCGCGTGAGCCCTTGACCTTGAACACCGCGATGGCGGGTCTAAAGCACGCCTGCACGTTCTATATAACATGTTGGTAGATCCCGAGTGTGTTCTCGCTCGCATTCTCGAGGAAGATTGAGTTCAATGCTGTCCATATGTTCGTCTTCCTGCTCGGGCACGTTACGTGCACAATGGCGCTATCAGTACGCGGTCCGAGTCTGGGGGGGGGGGGGGGCAAGGCGCGAGCACGCACCCCTAAGAACGTGTCGACACGGGCGGGTACGCGGGGGAATTTCACTTAGTCACGAAGTAGCAGCGAAGTTGCGGGAAGGCGGCCATGGAGACGCTCCCTGCGAGCGGTACGTCTTGAGGCGGTACACGTGCTCTGCCAGTGTTACGGAGACGTCGTCAAGGAAGAGCTCGTTGATGCAGCTTTCGCAGGTCACGCCGAGGCCCTTGTTCAAGGTCTTTCCTGGGGAGCTTGTGTGGAAGGACATTGCGCCGTTTACGGCCCCATCAATCTTCTCGAGGTCGATCACGACCTTCGAAGGGTTGTGCTTGGTGTACATGAGCGACTCTTGTACGCAAGCCTTCAGATTTCCGCTGTCCCAGACGCGCGTGACGGGGCCTGCGTGGGCGGGTTGTTGATGCTTGGCGCGAACCCGACGCGGCCCTGGTAGTCGAAGACCGTGTACCCTGCGTGGCGCGGAGTGTGAGCGTGCGTGCAGCGAGCCGAGGAGTGTGCGGGCCGGCGAAGAGGAGGGGACGCACTCACAAAACATCAGGAATTCCGCGCTGACGATTGCGAGATCCGACGGGAAGGAGTCGGCGCTGAGCACGAGGATGCCTCCGACGCAGCTCCTGCGTGTCGGTGGCGTGACAGGTAGCAGCGGCGATGACGATGACACGTCAGTTATGAGTACGCGTGATGCGGGGAGGGAGGGGAAAGCACGATGGGTCGCCCTCGACTGTTCCTAGGTTGAAGTCGGCGGGGTAAATGGTGTACGTCTGCCCGCTGAAGCCGAGCAAGATGGTGGGTGTTGCGCTGGTGCCACACGGGAGCGTGTAGAGCCCTTCCCATGGCGCGGGGACAGGTAAACACAAGGAATAGATATGCGGGGAAGCTACTCACCTGGCCCATATTCCGTGTAGGCGGCCTTTGACCCCCATCCGAGGATCTGTTGGCAGGATGTCAAATGGCTGACTGATGTTCAAGGAGCGAATCAGCACAGAGTCGCTGCGTACCATGTCGTAGACGCTATTGGAAACACTGGTGGGGAGGTATATCAGCGTGGTACCGGTGTCGAGAGCCTGTTTTTTACTCATGTGTTCATAGCCGGCTGGGCTCGTATTGATTGCCAAGCGCCCGCTGGGGCGCGTGTCACAGAGGGGAGGTAGGCGCTCACAGACTTGGACCCTAGGCTGGGGTTGGGGAGGTGCTGATGGGAGTAAGAAAGTTTCTTACCCTGAGTTATGTAATCAATTTCAGAAAGTAAGCGGGATGTGAAATTTATTCCCACGGGGTTCGTTCGTCGTCACAAGCGCCCCTGCCAAAGCTCTGTCATTAAGAACGATTTCTTCGTAAACTCATCAATCGTAATGTCGGCTGCGCGAGACAGTCAATAGCTTATCACGACAAATGATCGAAGGTTTCTCAGTCGGTACGTCTCATGAAACTCTCCTCTGGCGCAATCTCATTCTTGGACAGCCATGGCAATCGAAGGGTGCGAACTCATGTCAAGGTAGACCTGTAAGATTAAAGTAGCTGACTAGAGCTTTATAGCTTTCTTCTCAAGTCATTCGTTCAATTCTCACATATCACGGTGCGTACATACCTAACGTGATATACCCCGAACAGAATTTTGAAGTGCTTTCCAACAGTGGCTTGGCGCTGCGGCGTTTGCCTTGGATACTCTCGCGGATGTCTTGTGTTTAGCTGTTCTGGTAGTCACATTTCGCCGAAACCGCACAGGGAATTGGAGGTACGCTACGATGTATGGTGTGTAAGCCCTGCTAGCTGACAGCCGTTCTAGGACCGACAAAGTCATGATCGAAGTCACAAGATACGCGATCAACGTAGGTATGTGATCAGGTACCCTTACATCATGATCCGACACCCGTTTACTCACAATACCTTGCATTAGGGATAACTACTGGGTATGCTCACTAGTAAATCACTATATCTTTTGTTTTACCCTAAATCATACCAATAGCGTTTTCAATATCATATGCTTCGTTTTCGTAAGTTCCCTGCTTATATCTAGTATTCCTACTGTTAATGCAGGGCCCTAGGCTCTCGTTTACCCACGCAATATGCTCTTTGAAGCTGCTACAATTATAAGTACCAAGGGTATGTAATGTCGTTTTAAGGACACTCTAGGGGCACCTGATTAATTCGCTACAATTGGAAGTATACGCCAATTCTCTCTTCGCGGTGTACGTCTACCTATCACCCGGCTCCTATACTTGCATTATCCTGACTCCTGTTCGCCAGCGTCAACTCGCGCAGGGCACTTTCAAGAGCCATGGGGAACGATCTTGGAGGCATTTTGGGATCGACATCCTTCTCGGAGTTCGAGCTGGACGTAGATCGCCCTCGGGACGGGAATGCGGAGCCCGTGTCTCCTAACCTCCGCAACCTACAAGTGAGTTTGATCAGAGCTACCTAGGATAGGCAGCGATGCTGTAGGTGGATAACACCCCTAATTTGTAGCCCGGCGGGGGGGCACCTTACGCAGGCTCCACCCTGGGCAGTCACGACGAGAGCAGTGAACGCGCCCCTACAATTAACATCGAAGTTGATCCTGAAGTCGTCGGGTGGAACTTGGTGGAGATTACTGGATCTAATGTCCTGGATGTGATGCGTAGAATGAGCGTCCAGGCTACGGAGGGGAGCACGACCATATAGAGGAGGGGTCATGGTTTCTAGGAAGCTCTATGTGCGGTGAGAGGTCAGTGACTCACAGTCGATACTGCAGATGTGTATATCCTCACGCTCGATACATAGCAGCTGTGTCCCTTGCCACATCAAGATGTAGTCGACAGCTGGAATACTTCTTGTATGATCATTTGTTATGCACGTCGCTGATGTGATGGCATTCCTTGCATTCCGAGGTTCCGAGGGAAAATGCGCTTCCGTAGAGGTGAGTTTGGAACGTCTCGCCGGGCTGTCGACACCGCTGTTCCATAGGAAGCAGTCTTCAGCTGGATACAAGAATCGGATACTGGCTTTCTCAAAATGAGGTGCGTTATTGTCTTCTACGTCGTCGATGCCCCCTTGACGTTACTATGTGCATGCTTAGGTTGTGTTTCCCGCCATAGTGGTTCGCGAGGATGAGTGTTCTGGAAGCTCCAGATTTCGGAGTGCCTCAGACCGCAAGGGTCTGTGTGCGCAGTCGGAATCTGGTTCCGCTAACGTATGAACTGGAAGTCGGCCTGACAAGCTCTAGGTACTAGAATTCGGCCCCTCCGATTGGAACTGCAGCGATCAACGGCCATGTCTTCGATGCATCCTGATGCCCGTGGTCACCTGCCCCCATCATCAAAGTTCAAGCAGAGTGGAGGTCAGAAAGAAGCATCTGAATGTCATTTCGAAGTTGCACGCGGCTGGTAAGCATCATCACATGGGCGTCTTGACGCCACGTGCTTCTAATCATGATCAGTGGCTCACGTCTATGGATCTGGCACTAGCCTTTCCTAAATCGCGTTTGCGTGTGAGATTCAGCATCCTGGTGGTCCACATATGGCCGGCACTATAGGGGTGAGTAAAGCTTTCGTCTAGCCGACGTATACTGGTCGCTGTCTCCAGCGCTAACTCAATCACTGATCTGAGGACGCGATGGCCGTCTAGCCCGGTCTACAACATGCAAAGGGTCCAGAACACGGTAATTGTGTTTTGGCGGAAATACAAGCTGTACTGATGGACCCCCTCGCCACCGCACAAGAGCTGTGAGCGAGGGTGGCGTGCACCGGTCCCAGGCGGGTTTCCGCCAGAGTGGTACCTACACGGGAAGTATACGGATGGTGCATCAAAAGGCGTTGATGGACGTCCGCCCTGTGGGCTTTACTCTCGGTACTAGCTATAAGGCTGCTGACCGCCTTGCATCTCCGTCGAGACCCGTCATGGCTGCTACTCTCACAAGTGCCGCCCCCGACTCCCTGATTGCGTTGCAGATACCGAAGCTAGATGACACTCTCGGTGCCATACTGCTGGGCACCTGCTTTGGGCTGATGTGAGTTCCTCGTCATTCACAGTGGGCATATTCTGACCATTCTCATCAAAGCTTGTACGGAATCGTTCTCCACCAGGCATTCCAGTATTTCCACTTGTTCCCTGAGGATAGGCGTTTAGTCAGGGTCTTTGTGAGCAACGATTTGACTTTTCGCTGCGTACAGATTGCTCATAACACGCTTGCGAAGGTGTGGGTTACGCTGTATGTCCACTGTCGGGCCCTTGTCGAAAGGATCGAACTTATCGTATGGTCCAGGGTGCTCGAAACTTTTCATACGACCTGCTGTGTTCATGCCTGGTAAGGAGCATATCCAGCGGAGCCAGAGGGAAAGCTCACGCGCACTATGTTCTTCAGCTACTGGTTCATGGTTCATAACTACTTCAAGCCAAAATCTCTTCTCGTATCTCCATGGTAAGCTTCGCGTGTTGGACGTATTATGGATGGCTTACCTGATTGAATGCGATATGATTAGGTCCATGGATGTATGTTCCTTTCGGAAGATCGTATGAATAAGAGGCTGACATGAGGGGTCGTATGCAGATTCTTCATGTTACCGTGGTGAGTCAGAACATGTCTTACGGCCATCCTTTATCACCAAAACTTTATCAACAGGGGCTTTGTATATGCACCGCCCAGCTGTGAGTATTGTAGCATGTATGGATGGCTAATGTAGCTTACAGCATTCCCAGATTCTTTGCACGTCGTGTATACCTAAGTAAGAGCACCGGCCCCGAATATCGCGTATTAGCTCTCGCTGAGCTGGTGTCCCATCACAGTCAGCCCGAAGTATCGCATCCTGGTGGTGATTGCTGTACGCGTTGGCATCTAGCTACATGAACAGCTCTTACTAATGAGGTTTCGTGAAGGTGATACTTGCAATCACCGCTCTAGGATTCTCCATCGGTGAGTCTACCTTCGCGTAAAAAGCTGTAGGAACCCCTTTAACACGCAGTGTACAGCTGCCTCTGTGAAAGGGTGAGTTTTCACTGAACACACAACGCGAAGCGTAATATCTAAAGAAGAGTTTGCTAAGCCTCGAGCTGCAAACATGGGCCGGATTCATTAACTACACGGTACGCTCTGTGATCTGCCATGGGAATCTCGTTTCTTACTTTCACTGCACATAGTGGCTCGACTCAGTGGGACTGGGAATAACGACAGTCGCCGATTCAATCACCGCAACGGTACTTGTTGTGACATTGCGGCGTAGCAGGACTGGGTTCAAACGGTATGCCCCTCTTTTAAACATCCAACCCCTGGCGTTATGTCTGTGCTTATATGCTCGTGACATGTTTAGAACGGACACCATGTTGAACAGTATGGTACTGTATGCCATCAACACCGGTCTCCTCACTGGGTAATATCTCCCTTTGACCTAATATTTCGAATATTCTACTCACTAATTGGTTGCCTATACTAGCATATTCAATGGCCTGGCGATGATCTTCGTATGTTCTATCGGATTTGCTGATATACGTCTACTCATCATTCGTTCACCCGCTTAGGCCCTCATATACAGCACCAAGAATATGGTGTTCGTAGGCGTGGCTATTGCCGCTACGAAACGTACGTCACAGATGTAATGATCACCACACCTCACCGCTGATATCAACTATTCACTTTTAGTGTACGCAAACTCCCTCTTCGCGGTGTAAGTGGCATATCGTCGAGTGCACGCCTTCCCCTAGCTCACTCGGTCATCAGATTGAACTCGAGGAAGCTGTTGCTGCAGCCTCCGATGAGAACAGTCTCCGGGTCAGCGGATCCAAGCACCGTCCAGTTTGGGGCGAAGTTAACTGATGCGCAGGTATGGAATGTCCCGGAGGTATGAACATTGTCGTCTCAATCGAGTTTACGCTCACACCTTTGAGTAGGAGGAAACGGGATCGTATGTTTCGTCAGCAGTCTATGATAGTAAGGTTTATCCCCAGGAAACCGGGTGGACGCCTGCCCATGTTCGTGCAGGCCCAGCACAGGTGCAGCACGGGGAGGTCATAGACGTTCGGAACTTGAGCTTGCAGAGGAACGCAGATAGTAACGTTTAGCGTCGTTGCTCCTATTCTTGAAAGCACCCTCGCCATCTCTTCGAATTAGTTTCGAATGTCCTTAAAGTGGAAGCTTTGTTTGTACTCTATACGAAGTTCCCTATTTATACTCTGTATAATATTTCCCTCTCGATTGCGGACCTCGGGACTTCGTTCATTGAGCATTTCTGGCTTCTTACACTGGTCCGCTGCAACAGGCCATAATTCGAAACAGCATACGCCAGATTGCATGTCAACCTAGGAGATAAATGCAAGAAGAGAATACGCTATCTCCGTGGCCACGATGGAAGTCTTGCGATCAGGGTGGAATACAGTGTACGCGTGCACATATGTTGTCAGCTAACACACGTCCTTGCCTACAAGGGAAAACTCCATCGAGTCCGATGATTTGGGCTCTTTGGTTGTGAAAGAGTGTGGTTTCGAGCTGTTGGTCTAACTTGCCACGTTAGTGATAGCTTTTATACGAGGACGAGACACTACATACTCTCGAAACGGGGGGAGGTGCTGCGCTTGAGACAGCACGTACCTTTCCCGCGTTAAGCCTGAAGAAGAGTTAGAGACCATTGCGATAAGTATATCATTGGGTACTCACACGGAAAAGAGTGTGATCGCGTACACTACATAGTGGGGTCAAATCGCGCCCCGGGCTTGGAGGAGAGGGCACTTACGCTTCACTGTGATTTGGTTGGCGGCGGACCACCACGCCGTCCCTCGGGAAGCAATAACCTGTGGCTACATTCAGCGTCATGGAAGGGTGGACTTGGTCACGAGCTCCTACTAACCAGACACAAAGTCGCTGCATCGAGGACGCTGGAGCAGAGCGGTCAGACCCCAGAATTCAATCGTGTCAGCGGTCACGACCTCAGGTGGACATACCCTATCAACAAGCCTTGAGGTAGTTGGTCAGCAGTTGGCGATGTGAGAGAGGTCGGTCTTACCAGAGTTGATTCCGTATATCACCATGGTCTCGATGGGTCCATGGTCGTCCTTAGCACTCGCCACTGTGGAAACTGAGTGAATCGTATCCCGTGATGATCGTCCTCGATAGAGGACAGCCATGATGGATCCAGTGAGAAGCGCGTCTGCTGCTACGGCGACAGAGAACATAGTGACGACAATCTCCTACAATCAATGAGTTAAACGGGACTAGTGCGTGAGATACAGCAATGGTACGCACGAAATCATTTGACAGTGGTCGCGGCGAGTTGAGGATGAAGCTAGGAAGTGGTTCACTGAGATAACGTTGTAAACCATGGATAAATAGGCTACGTACATTCGGACGGTGAAAGCTAAGTTTTGAAAAGTCCGAGGTCACAAGCTGTTTCCGATGAAATTGCGACGAAGGAGCTCACCGACGCTGAGGCCTTTAGAATGAGCACTATTAGCTTCCGCAGATTGGAGTCTATGAACCACGACGTACCTAACTTGGCAATGATGAGTACGAACTGGAGTTTGCGTTAGCCTCGCCACAAGCTTAAGATTCATGTGGTCCCCTCACGGGAATAAGCGCAATGGCTTTGAAGTCTGCTCTCACTAGGACAGATGAGGACATGAACCTTGGAGCGTGGTTGGTAATGCTTACTGCTGAATAATCGGCGAAGGAAGAATCTACACGCATAGGATTCTTGGTCAGTGATTAACGTTCGCCGTAGACATGACGTCAGCTCACGTTTGGGTCGTCACCATAACGGCTGCCTATGCGCGATAAGGACGTCAGAGCGATTTCACGATGACAGTATCGAGGTCATACTCCTGTAATGAGAAAGCACTTCGCAAGCATCAGCGAAATTCACGTGAAACAAAATCAACTCATGCTTACATTGAGAGACCTGTAAGAGTATCTTAGCGATCATTGATGGAATTGACCCTAACTCAACACTTACCACACGCTGCTGAGAAGCACGGAGGGATTGAAGAAGTTTGAGACAAGATAAAAGTAGCTGTATTTTCCTTAAGTACAATGCTTTCCGCGCTCTGTGGGACACGTACCACGCATGCATAGAAAACACAGCGTGCAAAGTTTCAAAAAGGCTTGAAGAAACATCCTATCAGCGCGCGAGTATACCCAGGAATGGCGCCCCACGCACAGTGTGAATACAACCTGCTCGACGTGTAAGGTTGTACATCACACAGTAGAAGGAGTAGTCCACGTACTATCGCAAGTTCGAACGCGCCACCTTGGGAGCGATTCCGTAAATAACTGAAGGCTTGATGAACCACTAAACCGTAGAACCTGCCGCCACACGCATACGCAGAGCATGAGTCTCCGCCATAGCCAACCCATTCGTAATGAGAAATCTAGACTCACGAAAGACTAAGAAATGTTCCAATAAGTAACGCCCCCTCCGAGTTGTCCATGGACGGAAAAGAAAAAGTTGAAGAAGGGAAAGAAGAGAGCGTTGAGGCCATATTGAAAGGGAAAGAGGGGGTCGCGGTGGAAGACGGGAATCGACTCCCTCCCGCCGCCACTATTTGTATCCTCTCCTGGCTGTTGTGGGCTTCAGCGCGCCCGAGGAACGCCTTCTCCAACTTCGAATCATTGGATATGATGAAGTGTGTCTAGCGCGCGGTGATGCGGGACGCCGGCGGTGCATCATATCCGGAAAGATATTTTGAGTTCGAGGGCTTGCGTCTTGTCATCGTTGGTGAATGAGGGCTGAGAAGACAGTACGAAGTGAGGAAACCCTTGTTCGGTCAGAGGCTAGACCTGTATATCAGTGAACAGCAACATCATCATAAGACGTCATGCACCAACGTAGTGTGCTTGTACTTGACACCGCCACTTAGTTTGCATGCGCCCATTCGGGTTTGGTAGCGATGGGAAGGATTCGATGGCAACATATCACATAGAATACCCCCTGAATCATCAGAGAAGTCTGTCAGTGTGTCCACTCTCTGAAAGAGAGACCTCAACATGATGTAGAGAGCATACCGCGAGATGGGAAACTGCCTTGAGAGATAGGGTACCATATCGCATGAACATTCGGGCCCCGGGGTTCGCGTTGAATCAGATGTGAGAAAATTGCCTACATGATGAATACAGAGGCTTGAGGTCCCCAGCGTGCGCCCGCGCCGTGTACGTGTCAAGCGCGCACTCAGGTCGCGTCTCCGCTGTGGAGATTGGCTTGATGTTGATGATCGAGCTAACCCTTGAGCTACTTGAGAAGCTATAGTTAGAGAGAAGAGTAAGGCAGAGGGTGCAGTGATAACACTGATTGATGTTTACAAACGAGGCAGTTCGAACTTAGCATGCTCTTCACGTTCATCCATAACGGTGAGACTTATCGGCCTGTTGAATTCTAGTGGAAACGGCTGTATGGGGCCCGAAGGGCCCTGGAAACTATGGAGAGACGGTTTGATCGTGCCTATCACAGCTGTAGACTGGTAAAGGCATCAGCAACTGCTAGAATCGACTGCTACATGCGGGTCGGAGACAAACGGCGCGAAGTGACTTACTCAGCATTATCCCAATTAGGAGATTGACGTTCGACAACCAAACTTGCGTGCTCCCCGACCCGCGCTCATTCGTCAAACAGAAGTAGTCGATGGCATAAGTGGGTGTGCCTGCATGACTGGCACCACTGCTGCAGCGGGAGCCTCACGGAGGCAGTGAGGCGTCGCTAGGCGTGCGGTCACCCCAAAAATGGATACGTGACGGTTTAGGGCAGGCGTGGCACGTGATCGTGACCAATCGCGTTTTTCTTGTCACCGCGGGGCCCAATGACCCGCGTTGCCAATGACGCGACGTCGAAGACCGACGTTCGATTCCCCCTTGAGGCCCTTTTCTAACGCTACAAATAAATGGGATGGCGGTTTCTCCCGATAGATTAGGATACAAGGTGCATCATTTGAGTCGGTGGTTTCTTTTTTGTATGGACTAACAGAGACCAGACTCGAACTATGCGCGGATATCGCAGCTCGTCTGCAACCGGGATACAGTGGCCAGATCATTCTGCACATACAGCAGAGGGATCACCGCCAGGTCGTGGTGACAATCTGCGTCGCGGCGGTAGTAGCAGTGTAAGAGCGGTTTGGGTCGGACTCCCACACGATCTATAGATGGAGACGGGTTCTGAGTCTTTAGTCTCCGGTTTGAACGGCAGATGGGAGAGGGCACTCACGCTTCCGTCTGTCTCCTTGCGGATGAACTTGTACTGGAACGTAGTTCCTGCGGGAACGCTAACGGACACCGTCCAAACGGGGTAGTCCGCAGCAGACAACGCGAGCTGCGGGAGAAGGTGAAGGTCAGAAGAGTTGAGACGAGTGACGTGCTGCGTTACTCACGGCACTGCTGGTGTCCCAGTCGGCGAGTTGAGAGATGCTCCCGACAAGGAAGATGTTCTAGGGGGCGCTTGTTAGCGCGTCCAAAACGAGCACGGTGGCGGCGCTCGGAAACGTACCTCCCCGAACGTAGTCGTGGCCGTCTCCTCAAACTCGATCGTCACCGAGCTGCTTCCACTGCCGCTTCCACTGCTCGTGCCAGTGCCGATGGCCCCCGTGTGCAGCGCAACGGCGTTGCGAGCGGGGACCGTGACGCTGAACGATCCGCTCGCCACGGTATACCTAGAACGCAAGTGAGCGTCCGGCGCGCCGCGGACCTATGGAGTACAAGAGTCACTTACGAGGCCCCGGCGCACGTCCCGCCCGAGGGCGCGCCGCTGATCACGTCGCAGTACGAGCCGTCCGGAAGCGAGGTCGTGAACGTCGCCGTCCAGTCCGAGTCGGCATTGTTGATCGCGACGAACCCGAGCGCACCTGCATGCGAGATACGAGTGCGTACGTCACGTCAACAGCTCGCTATCACACTCTTACGGCGTGTGCACCCGGATACGGCGACTCACCGCGGCCAAACGCAATCTGCTGCGACTGCGGAGACACCCAGTTGGTGAGCGCGGCGCTGCCGACGTTGTTCCTGAACCCGACCATGCCCGCGACGCCCGGCCAGCGGTGCTGGCAGAGCCACCCGTTCGTGCCCGCGCTCCCGGAACACGTCCCTGCGCCGCTGTTGGGCGCGCCCGCGTCGGTGTCGGTGAAGGAGTAGCTGGAGAGGATCGTCGGTGTCCCGAAGGGGTGCGCGAGGGAGAAGATCATCGCGGTGGTGTAGGTGTTTGATGGGGAGTTAGAGTTTAGGGAGCCGCCGTTCTGTGGGGGGTCAGCAGACATTTGGGGTGCATAATCGAGGGGAAGCGTACCCTTTCAGTGTCATGGTTCGTTACGAAGACGTTGGCGACCGAACTGTCGACCCAGCCTGTCCGGATGCGTCAGGAATGTGCGCTCGTATAAAAGGGATAGACGGTCCGCACCAAGGTTGTCGAAGCTCTCGAGGCTAGAAATTCCTCCCCCTGAGAAAGAGTTCTGCAACGCCGTGGTGTAGCGGAACCTAGGCTCTGTTAGATCGGGGCCTGCGTTGAACGGCGAACTTCAAACTTACTCCTGTACGTCACCTATAGTTTGATTAGTATGCAGCCGGTGGAATATGCAGATGCACGCAACGTACCGTTTCCGGTGTACTGGTTGGGAGTAACGGGTTGTCCGGAGCCCCAGATCACTTCTTGGGTGATGTACGGCGTACTAGTCAGGCGGGATAAGATGTTGGAGATGTCGCTATAGTTGATGTCTAGGACAGCGTAGGTTAGACGGCGAACAGCTAAATCCATCGACAACCTACTTTTCGCCGCATCGAGACGGAAGCCATCGGCACCAAGAGAGAGCAAGTCGTTACCATACTCGGCGAGGCGGCCCCGCACGTAGTCCGTCTCCGTCGCGAGACTAGCCAGCTTTCCGTCAGCGCGATGGATATAAAAGGGAGAGCATATACTTACTCGGCAAGGTTATCGAGCTCACACGTGTACACTTCGACCGCGTTGTCCCAGTTGACGATGTCATCGTTGGGTTCCAGTCCGCAGTGATGGAAGTCCTGATCTTCGTAAATGCCGGGATAGTCGTAGTGAGTAAATGTAGAGCCGGCGACGCCGGTACCACTGTCTGTGCCAGTCATGTGGTTCCAGAGAGTGTCTGCCGAAACGTTAAGGTCAGCGTACGTGAAAGTATCTTCAGAATGTAGACGCTAACCGACAATCACACCCACGCCCGCATCGTGGCAAGTGGTGATCATATTGGCGAACTGGGTGCGATCACCACGCTTAGAGGTCAGAATGTAGGACACCGGCTGGTAGTCCGTCCACCATTCGTCACCCTGGATGTGTTCCTGAGGCGGGCTCACTGCGAGCAAAGGGCGGTTTTCAGTAGTAGTGCGACACGGACAAAGAAATGCCCTTACCTTGTACAAAGCCGTACCCGGCGGGGCCTATGAAAGCGGTACATTCTGCGGCGACACTGTCCCATGTCCATTCGAACATCTGAATAATGACTTTCTTGCTGGTCGTCGGCGCCCTAGCGGTCAGTAGACCTGCAGGGGAGCCATTGGCCGGAGAGAGAAAGGAAGCAGCCGCAGCAAACGCAGCAAGGCTAAGTTTGAGCAGCATTGCAGATAGAGCTTGCGGGGATACAAGGGGGCGCACAAGACAGACGTAAACCCGGGGAGAGGATGGAGCAAGGGTGCTGCCATTCCTCGTCCAGGCTGCGGGGATTAAATAGTGAATCTGTCGTGTGCCTTGTTCCAGTGGATAAACTCGCGACTGCGAGGGGTCGTCGTCAGCCTCGAGGGAGAAAACCGGGGCATGGGCTTGTTGAACAGCGACAAGAAGAGCTGTTGAGGCGCCACCCCGGCCCCGTCATCGAGTTGCAGCTATTCTTGTCCACATCGATAGATGTCGGAGTGTGCGCATAGGGCACCGCTAGTAAGAAAACCGTGGAGGAGTGTCCGAAACGAGGCGGATGGTCGGTCACCGGGACGCAGCGCGAGGGCGGGCGGTGGGCGGGGGCGGGGTTAGGCGACGTCGGTCGCTTCTGTGCGCGCACGATTCACATGCAAGGAGGATCAAATGACTGGCTTTGGTTGGTAACGTGAGGAGGGGTTCTGATGTTGCCAGCTAATTTTGTCCTTCGTCCGTCGCAGGGGATTGGTCATAGGAAGGTGCATGCACGCCGGTCGGCTCCGCTCCTCGCACGATCGTCGTTCTCGTAAGAGTGCTTCATACACTGCATGAGAGTTCCATGAAGTTGAGGCACCGGGTGGGATGGCTTGTGCCTAGCTATAGTGAGGGCTTGAGGGCCTACTAGATACTGACGACGAAGAATTAAAGTCATCAGCGTCACCGATAGTGAAGCCACAGAACATCAAAAAGGTTCAAGCTCCGATCGAACTGGTCCCAAGGGAAGGCGCTTAGCTCGCGATGCTCAAAATATCCTCTCACAAAGCCACGTTGTTTAGGCTTGGTGGCAGAAGCCCTCCCCCGAAACTTCCAACCGATGGATGCGTCATATCGCGGAGGATGGCATGGCGCGCCATAAACACGCCGTTGCGTGATTACATATAGTGCCCAGCTGGTGTTGTCGTGCGATTGTGTGCGCACTGGCAGTCTCCATTTGTGCCCATCGACCATGCACTCCGCGCTGCCCTCTCCCGTTATAGGTGCCGTCTACATATCCCCTCGAACTACTTGACCATGTGTTGTTACCATGCTCGACGACAGAAGAGCTTCGAATCTAGAGGCCACCCGTCGTAGCTTGTAACAGTTTAGGGGAGGCGTCTGTCGTGATCAAGCCCGTGGGAAATTCGGCCAGCTGGACTATAGTTCCGGTATGCACGGAAGTGCATCAACCGTCTATCACGCACTTCTCAACGTTTGAACTGCCCTTCAACACTATGCGTGGTAGACAGAGGGGGCAACGACATTATCCCCCGAAATTCGGCATAGCCCCCTTCCCCTATCACTATCGAACCTGTTCGGAGCTCTCCCATCTTGACGCTGTCAACATATGCCCAGAAAAAGAGGAACAGGTCGTCACCGAGGAGATCTCTCACAGCATCCCGCAAGCCGGAACAGTGCCTCCCTGCTATAAATGTCAATCAAACGTTTACGTAGGATCTCAACGCTTTCACGGCGCTATACTGTGCCCTGGGCCTTATATACTGTGACTCTGAATGAGGAAAACGAGTGTCCCTAGATTCGTCACACTTGCACCAGATTTTATGTACTGTACTCCACCCATGGCCTCGTGGACACGGATGATGAGACTTCTCTGATCTCAGATGAACTTGTTGAACTGATGTCAGATCTAAAGTTGTGCTTCTCCATCGGGATGGATACGAGTGCACCACTCTCTTCGAATGCTGCTACAGGCCAGATCTTACGCCACCGCGATACCTTACCCCGTATGCTTCTGGTGGCGTTTCCTCTTTGGGCTCTATTCGCAATCATGGAGACGGTGAGAGAATACTACATCATGCGTATAAACGAAATGTTGACCCGGAGCCACAGTATGCGATCCCGGCTATTCTACCCGCCATAGTGGCAGATCTCCGTACAGACCAGTTCATCTGGATGGCCAGTGCCTATCCTGTCGCCTGCCTGGCGCTCATGCCTTTCGCACGAGAGCTTTCGAAGGTACGTACATGTGATCCTCCTTGTACTCATCATACATTAACCTACTAGTTCAAGATAGTTGGTGGGCGATTCGTCGCAGTCAGTGGAGTTCTATTGAACTTGGCAGGGTCTGCGCTATCCTGTTCTGCAAGTAACGGAAATACTTTCATCGCAGGGCGCAGTATGTCCTACGGTTGATCGTTCTTAGGTTATCATCTCTAATGCCGTTACGAAAGCTATGGAAGGGGCAGGAGCAGGCTGCATGTACTCTGTCGTTTGGGACGTTTCATCAAGATTCCTCACATTTCCGCGACGAAGATGGGGAGGTATACTATTCACAATGTGCGTGGGGCTCTACCTCCTTCTCACAACGCACACTCATTACATTCTGCTGAATACTTAAGGGTATGGATCCTTGGACTCAACCTTGGATCCATTGCGGGAAGAGCATTCGCCATCCATGGCAAGCCGTGGAGTTGGGTCTTCTGTACGTGCGCATGATCTTAGTGTTGGGCCACATGGCTGATATCGTTTAACCAAACAGATTTCAATATCATAGGATGGGGGACTGCCGGTATCCTTGTAGCATTCTTGCTGCCTATCAGCCTCCCTCTGCACAATATGACAACCCCGCGATATCTGGCGGGTCTTAACCCCGTGTAAGCCATTATTATATCATACTGGCTCAGCGCATCTAACAATGGCATCACAGTGGAAACATGGGCGTTGCAGCGACCGTTGGCGCTATTGTTACTGGTCTTTCGTCCTTCGGACTTCGCCGTAGCTGGGCTACAGTCAACGCCGCTCTTTTGCTTTCCGTCGGGCTTACTGGACTGATAACTTTCTGCATACGACAATGGCGTAGTGGCCAAGATTCGATAGTGCGTCGGTATAACCCACTTCCGTTATCTCTGCCTCACGACTTCTGTTAGATCGCTCTACGAGCCATCGCAAATCAAACCAGCGTTTGCGGGTGAGTCCCTCCAGAACTCGCTGTAATCTCACACTCTGACGACTTTCAAGGTGTATTCAGGTCTTTTCGGCCTTCTTCATCCACACAAGTCTTCTATGTGAGATCCTGTGCCGCTTCGAGAACGTCATGAGACTGACCACAGACTGCTCAGATTACCTCCCAGTGTATCATGCAGGATGCGAAGGATTGTCCACAGCGAAGGCACCCGACAATACAGTATACTTGCTCGCAACAAGTGGCGCATTCTGTGTCATCATTCCTACCTCCATGATATACCTTGCATCACCCAAGCTATATCGCCTTGTGCAATGGCTAGCCTGGTGTCCAACGCTGGTCGGCCTTGTCCTTATGTGTTCGGTTACTCGGTTGACAAGCGGCCATGACAATGTCCTATCCCAGCTCATATTGGGCTTTGGGGTGGGGTCGCTGCTTGCGGTAGTTCCTGTACCTGTGCTCGCGCCACTGAAGTCGGCCACTCTGATGTACTCAGCATCATCCTTCGTGTTCTACATTCGCACGCTTTCTCAGGTTAGTCCGATCCCTCTGCGACCTTTCCACAAACTACATCTCACTGACTTCGTTGTTTGGATAGATATTAAGCATCGCGGTGGGCGGTGCTGTGTTCCAGAGCAAAGCCTATTCCCTACTGAACACCCTCATTGTCGACGCAAACGGCAGGCCCATAAACGTGTACGCATTAGCGCAGACCCTCGTCAACCCCTTCAATCCACAACCCGAAGCTGAAGAGTGCGTCACGCTCATCAACTCTCTTCGGCCCGTCTGGTTCGTACTTGTTGCTGTGGCAGGGGTCGGTTTGGGAGCAAGTGTTCTGATGGGGAAGCTCTCACCGGGGCCCATGAGTGCTCCTCGGGAGAGGAATGTGGCGCCGACGTTCTGCCTCTTGTTAGGCCCAATTTGAACGCTGAATCGGGGCGACTAGTAGGTTCCCGAAGATGTGTGACATCGTTATATCCATTTACGAGTACCAATTTATGACTTCTTCCAAAATACCACATGCATCCGAGTACGTCAACACCTCCAGGGATGGGGGGACTCGACAAGGCGTGTGAGAGGACTCGAACGCAATCACAGTGGCGACCCCCAATCGTGATTCGTGACTATTAAGGGTAGGCGACTATCACGTGGCTGTGACAAAGCGCGATCCCGTGTATGCGCTAGATGCCAACTTTGCCTGTCCTTTTCCCCGTTTAATACCTCTTGAGTCTTCAAGGGCTTACTGAGCCAGATCCATAGCTACCGTCACAGACATGCCACCCATATACTGCAAGCCCGAAGTTACCGAGACATAACCTAACTCTCGTGACCGTCTCGCCGCCTGGGAGCGATAGAGGATCCTTATTCGCATGCCAGTGCGCCTGTTCATGATCATCTTCATGGGACTCCCAGGATGCGTGGAAGAAGCTGATCTAGCATTTCTACCAGTGTTATAAGAGTATAAGAGGGTATTATGGTCACAACAGCGCGACCGTTGCTCTACTAGACCTACACCCTACCCGGTTACATTCCCTGGTACACAGAGCCAGGAGCTCGGTGTTCATAGATGGTAAGTCAGCGCAGGTCGCAGCACAGATATTGCCCATCTTACTGCGTGATAGCCCAACGCAGAAATGCCCCATCATTTTCAAACCCCTCTCAAGGGCTCCAAAACCTTCTGGGAACCACGTCCTGATGGGATGCGACCCTGGGTCGCGCTATGGGCACTCGCTTTCTGGGAGCTATTTGCGATAATGGAAGCGGTGAGAGCAAATATTAATGTCTCTTTCGAGCATGATCCAAATAACAGGATGTGAGACAGCACGCCATACCTATTGTTTTGCCTACGATCATCGCAGAGCTCCATACGGACCAGTATATCTGGGCAGCTGTTGCTTATCCTGTCTCTTGTATGGCACTGATCCCATTCACGCGATGTCTAATCGAGGTGAGCACCTTTCTTTCCTTCAGCCTTGCCCCGTACGGAGTTCAATTTGAGGGGGACAGATAATCGGAGCGCAGCAGGTCGTGATATGTGTCGTCCCACTATATTTGGTGGGCTCTGTGCTATGTTCTGTCGCAGGTGATGGAAGTGCGCTGGTTACTGGGAGAAGTGAGTACCACAGATCGTTCTTTCGCAGTGATGTTTTACCTGTGTCGTGTCGACAGCTATGCAAGGGGCGGGTGTCGGAGGCATGCATGCTGTCGTCCTGTCCATTCCACTACATCGTATGCCTCTGCCACAGGGTGGCGTGCACAAAGGAATACTCATGCTGTATGATAGGCTCTCTTGATGCATCCTCCTGGTACTCATAACGATACTATCCTCTAGATTATGGACCCTTGGAATCACCCTAGGACTATTAATTGGGTCCGCATTCCTTACACTTAATAATGCATGGCGTGGGATATTCTGTGAGCGCAATACATGGATCTTTGAGGATATATGCAACTGATAATGCCCACGTTCGCAGATATCAATGCCGTAGCGTCGGGGTGTGCGTTTACTCTTCTAGTCTTCCACCTACCCTTAAACGCTCCCCGAGAAGTTCTGGCGCAAAAACCCCTCGTGCGTCTGAGACTCTTGTGAGCTATCTTGTCACGGACGCTCTACTAGAATTGCTCACTGAGTAAACCCAGCGATAATTCGCTCCTCGCTATAGCGCCTTGCACATTCATCACGGCGCTTTCAACGCTTGGAGTCACTCAGCCCTGGAGTACAAACAATATTATCTTCTCGTTATTCCTTGGAATCTCTGCCCTCACCATTCTCTGTGTTAGGCACTGGACTCGTGTCAGACATGCAGCAGTACGTACAACGTATGCATTATGCTATGAGTCACCACACCCTGAGTTGACTTCCTAGGTCTCGCTCCGTCTCATTGAGAATAGAGTTATGCTTTTTGGGTAAGTTCATCCGTGTTTAACACCTCATTTTTTGACCTTCATGCCGTCACAAGCTGTATTCAAGTCTTCTCAAGCACGTTTATCCACACTGGGATCATATGTAGGAACTTTACCACAATCAAGCTGTCCATTTGCCACTCTAACATCTCTGCAGACTTTTTCTCACTGTATTACACTGGATGCCGCGATATGGCCCCCATTACGGCTGCCTTTGATCTTCTCTATTATGTGTTCACCGCGGCAGGGTCCTCTGTAATCGCCATGGTCAGCGTGGCGCTTGTGTTCCACGGACGATACCAGCCTCAACTCAGGCTGGGGTGGCTTGTTGCGCTCATCGGCATGATACTGCTGTGCACGATCACCGAATCCACGGGCAACACAACTATTTTCCTGTATCAGGCTGTCACCGGGACCGGTATGGGAACGGTGTATTCGGTCACGCTACTTCCCGTCCTCAAGTCTTTATCAACACCTCGTCCGTCACATTTGCGGTCCGTGTTGTGTTTACGCATGACCGCCCAGGTCAGCGCGTCCTTCTAATATTAGCCGTGCACTTCACTTATGCTATTGCTATTAAATAGATTCTGAGCGTTTCCATTGGCGGTGCAATTTTGCAAATCAGATCTTCCAGCCTATTGGACATCCTTCAAGAGCCTGCGGCTAGCGCCGCTGTGAGCGTGTACTCGTTCTCGCTCCCGTATTCGATACCGTTATGCCCAACACTCGGCCACTCACTTCAGCCCTTCTGGGTTATACTCGCTGCGCTGTCCGGAACCAGTTTGATTGTTAGTTTTTTTATGGATACAGACCTACTTGGCTTGCCGCAGAGGCTACCCCAGACAACGAGAGCGATGGTGATTCCTAGATTTGGCTGTCTTCTCGGACCTGTTTAGATTGAGTACTTGCTGGACACTTGACAGACGTTATTCGTGATCCAATGTATAGTGATTGCGTGTACAATATCACGTAAGTGCCACTGGCGGACACAAGACGTTTGGGATACCAAAGCAACATGCACAGTAGTACCTGTACTACCGCGCGCTCGAGCTCGGTACAGGATTAACGCCAAACTTTGTCACCCTTCAGAAAGGGCCCACTCTTGAAGTAGCCTTTTGCCGGCGCCCGCACACCCACGCTCTCGAGTCTCAAGTTTCCGAGGTAGCATGACCCTTTACTCACACTGTCATCATATCCACGATGCCCCCTACAAGCAACCCTCAGAGTTTCTCAAAGCACTCGTGTTTCGGATTTCCTCTCCGCCACGGGGGTCCAGGCTCCTGACGTCATTTTCGTGACATTGATGTCGACACGTGATCGTGACCCAACGCGCCAGCGAT
>FTLJ01000299.1:0-60127 GCA_900155495.1 Porogramme epimiltina
CCCCCGCTCCGAGTGGGAACCCCTCCCCACCGTGCCCCTCGGTACCGAGTCGCATGGTCCCCCCCGCCCACCACCATCCAGCTCTCCCGGCCCGCCGCGCGGGGCCCGCTGTCCCCGGCCATAATGTCAATGTCCACCTTCTTCTCCCCCGCACGCCGCGCGCCGACACACTCTGCACCCGCACCGAGCTTGTCCCTCGGCTAGCAGACGCAGATGCGCCCGACGTCACGAGGAGGGAGACACGCCCCTGAGTCCGCCTGGTAATCTCCGCCTGCCCGAACCAAACAGTGGCCACGGCGCGCCGCCGGCCGCCCCTCGACGTCTTCGCGGCGCCGAAAAACGCCCCGACGTCTGTCTCGCGATGTGTGAGCTCAGCGGCCCACATATGGGAGCGCAGAACTGCCGTCGAGGATCACCTGGCTAGCGACCACTGCGCGCGCGCGAACATGGCGCTCGGGCTAGAGGCTCGGGCAAGCGGACATTCTCCCCGCTGGCCAGTTCCAGCCCCGAGTGATATCCGCCGCTATCTCACACTCCCGCGCCCCATTCGTTCGTTGGCCACTCCTGTCGCGTGCTGTTCGTGACGCCTCACCTTCTTGGATTTGACCTGCGCGTATTTTGACAGGGAGGGACGCGCCGCACTGTCGTTCTCCCGCCGTTATTGTTAACCATACCCGCGTCCAATGCCCGCTCCCGAACCTTGTCACCCAAGGTACGAGCCCTTTGCGTCGCCTTCCCCGGAAGACGGTTCACCCCCCAGGAGCAAGTCCACAGCTTCACCGACAGCCGCCTAGAAGGGCCTCCATGCACGCGAGGCCCCAGCCGCACCCCTAAGTTTTCGGCGTCGGGGCTGCCAGGGTCCTCGTCCACCGCCTCGCCTCGCGGCGCCGCCACGCCAGCTTCGACGATCTCATGGCCTCGACCCCGCGACACCCGCTGGGCTCGGCAGGGCCCTCTCGCCCGCCGCCTCGATGAGAATCCAGGTCAGCCGACTGGTGCGTCTCTTCCGTCGCGTGTCGCGCGCGGGCGGGGGGGAGCGGACTCTCGGTGCGCGCATGCTCGACGAGGACGTCCGCGACGGGCAGGCGGTTAGGATGACTGAGCACGTCCGAGAATAAGCCTGGGCGAAGGCGGCCAAGACGGGGCAGCGCTGAGCCTCTGAACCTGCGCGAGCGGCTCTCGATTTGGGGGGTTGTCCTATTTTCGGGGAGAGAGGAACGTACGACCGGGGTGGCTGCCACCACGCACGCGCACGCACGCGCGCGAAGGGACGTTCTCGCCAGATCGGGGCGGTCTGACGCAACTCGAGCGTCGGACGCCGACCGGTGGCGGCCCTCTCACACACGCGCTCTCTGGTTCCTCGTCATCGTGGCAGGAGAAAGGTGGGACCGAGATTTGCACGCAAGCGGATACGGGCGAGCACATGTGTATGTAGGGACGACGGTGTGCGCAGGGGACGGGAGGTGGCGTCGGCAATGCATATGGAAATTTGAACGTCGAGGAAATATCTCGGTGCCGACGCGTGCTCGGGCGTACGCCCTCTTAGCCCCGGGGAAATTCGAGGAATTCTCCGAGGCGAGGAGGGGGGTCAGTCTGCTGGTCTGATGGGTGCATTGAGTTTGGGCTCGGAAGTGGGTCGGAAGCGTGTGCATACAGGGCGAAGGAGTGACGTGGGTGAAGTCGGCTCCTCGACACTCCACGCGGTGGTTTTCTGCCCGCATGGGACTGAGACGGGGCGAAACACTGACCGAGGGCCGGCCAATTGGCGAAAAAGTGGAGGCGTAGGAGGTTGGTTCGAGAATTGATTTGTTCGGTCTCACGTGAAAGTTGACAGAGGTACGCGGGAAGGACGGATCTTGAGGATTGATTGAAAGTCTGCCCCCCCAAACTGTCGAGAAATGACGGCCCTGCTTGGGTCTATAGAGGCGCGTGGTCGTGATGTTCATGGACCCCCTTACGCAAAAAAATCCAGGCCCCCCCCCAATACACCCCTAGAATTGGAAGAAGTAGTTACGGCGACGGTCTAGACCCTCCCACGCTGACTTCTAGTGCCAGTCGCAGAAGGCGGACAGTTACATTAGCGGTGCTTAGAGGATGGTCAATCTGAATCACGGATTTCGGCATTCAACGCGGGAGCGGCCGTGGTGCACGTTATATTGCACTGCATGTGGGGTAAGCGGGTATGACATCAACCGGATAACGGATCATAAGCCACATTGTACATAAGTAACGGGCAATTTGGGGCAAGTTGATAAGGGGACGGCGTCGCTGACGGGGCGGGCACTCTGGGAAAGGCGGCCTGTTGTGTGCGGCGGGGGCGGGGTGCTGCGACCGACTAGGCCGGTTGTAGCAGGGACAATGGGAGCGGGGTGGGGCGGTGCAGGGGAGGGACAGGGAGGAGGTGGCGGGCGTTGAGTACCCTTGTGGCGTTCGATCAGAGGGCGTCCCCGGCTCGGCACGCGGCGCCACGTTGCCTGTTTGGGCGGGGAATATTGGGAGACGCCCGGGAGAGTGCGCAGATCGGTCGACGGTCGGCCACTGCCAGTGCAGCGGCTCAGCCTGCCAGGGCCACTCCGCACTCTCCAACCGACCAGGTCCTCGTCCCCCGCCTCCCGCCCCCTCTCCGCCGGCCCACCCGGCATCTCTCATGGCCTCTCTCTTCCACGCCGTCTTCTCCTGCTGCCTCCGCGGCAGGGGAGACGACAGTCCAGTCCGTATCGCCTCCCTCTGCTCATTTTTCCTTTGTCCGCTTATGCATCCTGCAGCACGGCCCGGACGAAAACACTCCGTTCATCCTTCCTGCAGACGATCTTCCGCCGTGCGTCTCTCTTTCCCCACCCTCTGCTTCCTCGCTGACCGTCGAGCCCCAAATCCGTCGTCAGGCCCCGGAACTACACCGTCGACCACCAAAAGATGAAGGAGCGTCTCGGTCACATTGTCCGTTCTAAGGAGGGGTATGTTTCTCCGCTGTTTCCTCGCGGCGTCTTCCTCATGTTCCCCCTTGCCCATACAGCAAGATGGTGAACGTAAACCAAAAACTTCCTTTCAACATGCACAACCGTCCGACCTACGGCCGCCAGGACCGCAGCCTCTCCGCAAACACGACTCCGCCCCGCCCCACCTCCTCTGCCTCCCAGTCAAACCCCTCGCCCGACTCTCCTTCCGCCTCTGGCTTCCCCCACGCGTCCAACGGCCGGCATTATACGAGCTCTCGGGACCCCTCTCCGTCCATCCAGACGAGCCGATCCACTTCCTCTTTGCACCCTGGAGACGCCTCTTATCTCCCTCCGGAAGCCGATCCGGACGGCGGGATGCGCCGGCCCATCCTCAACATCCGGCTCGTCCGTGGGCCTGGCGGCTTCACTACCGGAGGCCGAATGCGGCAGGGCAGGAGTACGGTACGCGGCAGGCGCGGTCGCTACGGTGAAGAGCGCGGGGAGAGCATGGAAGGAGCTAGCGGCGAGGAAGGCAGGAAGGGCAAGCAGGTCGAAAACGGCGTGGACGAGGTCCTCGAGGTGGAGTCGCCGTCCACTGTCGGGGACGCCAACCAAGACGATGCCGGCAGGATGTCTCCAGCGGCGCGAGAGCGCAGGGCGGCGCTCCTCGCGGCCCAGTTCAAAATAGACGACGTCGGGAGCATCTCCCAGAGCTGGGGCGAGTGATTCCGGCTCTTCCGTCCTCGCGCCATTGAGGTAGCGTCGGTGCGGTATCCGCTCGCTCGACTTCCTCCCTCTCGACTTCCGTTTCTGTGTCCGAGTCAAGACGACCCTGACGAATACTCATGATACCGCTTCCTACGCACGCGCTCTCCAGCCCCGCCGTGCAAGCCGCTCGTTCTCCCCACACATGGACTCCGCACATCGCTCGCTCCCCCACCCGCATTTGCATACGTTTCCTCACCTGGACCGGATATAGTCACCATATGTTTCCTACAAGTACGACGTCGTCCTTAGTGTCTCGGCCCAGAAGTGCGTCTTGTATAATGTAGCTTTTAGCCCCTTATCCCCCCTTGGATACTGTCGCTCTCCGCGCGACGAGTCCTAACTCTACTCACACCACCTCCCGCCCGCGTACCCGTAGTAGTAGTTCTCACAAGATCGTTATCCCTGTCTAGAAGACACAATAATCTTAGGAACTTTGCATCTCCCGCCGCCTTATCGGCTACTACTACTCGACATAGCTGGCGCGAGCTCGCCCTGCCTGCCGTAAGCATCCGGTTGCCAGTCCTCCCTACACCCAAGCGCGACCCTCTCCCTGACCCAAGGGGCCGTAGGGACCTTCCCGCGCAGCACGCCGCCGTACATCCCACCCACGAGCTCGCCAAAGTCGAGCCAGTCGTCGACAATGCGGTCTTGCACGTGCGTGAGGAGCACGTCGACCGTGCGCTCGTCCTCGACGTACAGCCGCATGCGTACCGCAGCGTCGTGCGTCGCCTGGGCGAGCGCGCCCGCACCGGCTGCGTCGACGAAGGCCTGCGCCGCGGCGGGACTCGCCCACGCGCGCTCGGGGGGCAGCTGGGCGGCGTCGAGGCGCGGGCGCGCGGGGGTCGGCGCCTCGGCGTCGAGCGCGTACGCCCCACGCACGCGCTCCGTCCAGGCGCGCAGCGCTCCCGAGACGGCGTCGACGGCGGACTGGATGACGGCTTCGCACGCGTGCTTGAGTTCCTGGTCGATCCCCTGTGCGGGTTGTGTGTGCGCGTGCGGACGCGTGCGCGTCACGCGGCCGGCGCGTGTTCGGTCAGCGCGGGTGCACTTTCTCACTGCGGAGGGGGGTGCGCGGGAGCGCGGGAGAGAGGGGGGAAGAAGGGCGGGGGGGTAGGGAGGGCGGACTCACGTGGCGGACGTCTGAGAGGTCTTCGTCGCGCGGCATGCCGAGAGAAGTCAAGAGCGCGTTCGGCAGAAGGGACGTGGTGCGGCCAAGCATCGAAGCCAGGGTTTCTGTAAGGGGAACGGAGCGTGAGTGCGCTGAGGACCGACGGGCGCGTGTGGGTGGCTGGAGCGAATGAATGTGTGCGAACGTTGCCGTCGGACTTACCGTTCACCCCCGAGAGGTCGAGTCCTCGGTCGACGTTTCGGTGCACGAGGTCCAGGTTTTGGGTCATCTCCTTCAGAATCAGGAGGTGCCGTGCAAGGAACAGCTGGCCCTCGAACACGGATGACGGCGGGTTCTTGGACTTTAGCGTCTCGGCCGCCCCAACGAGGGTCTGCCGGCAGTAGTTGATCGCTTCCTGGGCGAGGTCATCGAAAATAGCCGGCTATAGGCTCCGATGAGTTGAGAACTGATGCGACCAGACAGCGTCGTGCCTCACCTTGACGAAGTCCTTCAGCTGCGACAGCACCCAGACGGTCTTTTGCAGAGTAGGATACCATGTTTCTTGTTTGTCCAGAGACTTGAGTTGGAATATTTGGTTCACGCTCTGCTTCTCTTTGATTTCTAGCGCAGATACGGGTTTCCGCGCAGCTGTCCGTGGGCATTTAACCAGCAGTTCACAGCGGCCTGCTCGGAGGCAACACTCACCAACCAGCTTGTCGGGATACGCCAAGTCTTCAGCCTTGGGAACGTAGTATCTGATCTCTGACTGAATAACTGACTGCGCCTTGAAAAACAGCCGGGTCTGGGCGTCCTGGAGCACCATTTGAAGTAGGTGGCTAATATGGAGCGTGCGCAGCCCCTTGTGTCGTCTGGGCTGGTCGAGGTCTAGAACCAGCTCATCAAGCTCAGCTTCGTCGTCGGAAGACGCATCTGGTAGGGAGGGGACATCGAGGACCATCAGCGCTTGGAGCACAGTACAAACTTCACACAGTGCCGTTAGGCGGGGCTCGTGGAGGATGCGCGGCCGCAGGTCGTCGTATAGGTAGTCACATAGGCTCTCCAGATATCCGCTAGGTGTCACGGTCAATTGAGCGATAACGACGGGGGAAAGTGCGAGGACATACTACAATAGCTCTTCTCCGGAATTGAAGAATGCGCGGAACAGGGTGAACTCGTCGGTACACAGCTGTTTGAGATAGCTGCAACCGGCCCGAGTCTACATGGAGAAGTGAGCAGACGTGTCGCAGATGCCGTACACCCGTTAGACCCACGAGTTCCACAAGCTCGGTCCTAGCAGGGTCGAGACCTTTGATTTCTTCCGTGAGCCGATTCACGAGAAGTGATTTACGGGCAGAGAAGTAAGCAGCATGGCATTCGGCGAGTAGAGCGGAAAGTTCTTCGGGATGAACTTGTGCACGCCGCTCTAGCTCGGAAAGGAGAGGGGCTAAAGGTGTTGAAACGGATTGAAACCTGGTATAAAGGAGATGTGTTTGTGCAGTCGTTGATACGTCCTACAACCACAGGGTATGTCAGGCTAGTAGAGGTGTGAATACGATGAGAAAGGATGTACCCTTTCGGACAGTCGCTTGGATACATCTGCTGTGAGTGCACGTAGGGACCCGACGAAGTACATCTTGATGAGAGTCATGGCCCGAGTCATACATTGCTGGAAGCGTAGCAAATATATCTCGGCTTCCCTGAAGTGTCGCTAAGGAGTATCCCGTTAACACCGTACAGCGGTAATGTATACGCACAACTCACATGTCCTTTGAGGTAGTCTATGCATATATCAACACGCTCCACCATGTACAGGAAATCCGTTTGCAGAACGAGCGACTCGCCGGGATGGTTTAGCATCCGCGTTGCATGTTCAAGTTCCTGGAAGTATTCAAGTCTCTCATCGATAGCAACAGTCATATCCAATATGCGGTCCTGCAAATATACACTTGAATATTGTTGTTGCGCGGCCATTTTAACGGTACTTACCCTTTCTTGAAGGAGCTGCTCACACGCATCCTTCAGGCTCCGACCACTCTCTTCTACCGACCGCCATCCTTGCAACATATCTTCCACCTCGCGGTCAATCTCGTCGATGCGACTAACCAACATGTCGCACGTCTCCAGATGGTCTGAAACCGTTCCAAGATGTGCACGTATATGAGCCTCTTGGCTGTGCGTGACCGAGCGGTCTATGAGAGCGAACCAGTCATAGAACTGCTGCGGAGTCTGGATGGGTTGCTTGGGATGGAGAGCATGTGAGGAAGTGTGACGGTGGGCAGCGACAAGGTTCGGCGTAGATGGTCGGGAGATCTGGCCAAGCTTTCCGCGGGTTATGGGGGTCGACGGGCGGGATGAGGAGCTCGGATCGTCCACGCTAAACTTGACGTACGGGGTGAGAGGCCTGCTGGGGGAACACACACAAGTCACGCACCTTCAGCGGGAGAGCCGACCTCTCGCTTGCTGCCTGGATGTAGCTCACACTCCTGCTCTCCAGTTCTCCGAGAGGCGCATTTGCCTCCCATTCCTCTACGGTTATCGTCGGTTTAGGATGAGGGGTGAGGGAGGTGAGATTGGGAGGGCGTTTGGCCGAAGATGCCATGTCTGGGGCCGGGGACGTGTTGGACAAGAACGCCCGTTGAGCTGGTAGTCGAAATTATTGAGGATGGCCCGTCTATAGTGCAAGGGGTACAGATTTATAGGTATCCGAGTGAGAATTAGGGAGGGGTAGACCTGTGGCAGAGTGGAGGCGGATCGAGGGTCAATACAGTTCCAAGATGAGGTCTCCCGGCCCGCGTTGGGTCCGCGGCACGTTCGGCAGTGTATGGCACACTGGGATGCAACCCTCGCCGAATTTGGGACACCGTCTTTAACACCGTGCTACTTGCATCTTACCCATCTTTTTTACATCGCCTCAAGCCATCTTAGTTGGGGACATGTTTCCGCCAAACTCGCTCCCACTTCCTGGCGAGATACTCCTCATCACAGATGAATTGCTCGCTCCCGCGAGCTTTTTGCTGCACCGATTCCTCATCAACCACATGAAGGAGTCCAATGATTCAACATCCGTGCTCATATCTGTGTCGGAAGATTTAGGGAGATGGAAAGCAATGGCTGCAAAATCGGTACAGTGCTGCTATATTTTTCTTTCAGGAACTCGGTACTGATTCTCTGTCTCCTGTCTTTGCTACTAGAACCTCAACCTCAGCGCTCAGATAGAGACAAGGCGAATGGTTCTCATTGATGCCATGCCGCTCGTTGTTTCTTCCTTGGGACCGGGTGCTACATCTGGCCTGAAAGTGCTTTTCAATGAAGTGCGCTCAGCCTTGCTGTCCCGCCGGGAAGGTGGTCCCAAAAACCTAGTCATACTGGACGACCTCGCGTCCTTCGAGTGGATTGGCATCCCAATGGAAGACATTGACCGGTTTATACGCGCACTGTGTGCCTTATGTCGACAGGTAGTCCACCCACTCTTAGCTGCTTCAGCGCCCTGACGTCTCTTCAGTTTAATGTGGCTCTAGTGATATGTCACCACGTCACAACGCCAGGCGAGCCTGATGAAGTTCTCAAGAAACTCACGCAGCTCTGCGACAATCATATTGACGTGTTCCCGCTATCCAGTGGAAGGAGCGGGTCAGTCAGCGGCCAGGTAAAGTGATATAGCCGCTGTGGATCGACGATAGAATCTGACGTGAGTTGAGCAGGTCGCATTACACCACGGTCCGGCAGTTGGTGGAGCTGCGCATGCACCTGTATCAAGAAACGCTGCTGTTCAATATCGTTTGACCGACACTGGGTGCATATTTTTCGACAGGGGAACGGGCAATGGGGTCCTTTGATAGCCGAGTTTCATGCATATGTAGAAGTTTGTCCTATTGTTACATCAAGGCAATGATGTTGTTCTTAGTATTATGTTAATTCCGGCGGCAGTGCACTCCAGTGCGATCACCTATCGTGCCAGTGACTGTCGAAGGATTGTCCTTGTTGAACTGTTTGAGGTGACTGGCCATGTCATACGCCAAGTCATGCATGCCACCATGCTTAATTATGGAGAGCGCCGAGAAGAGCTGAAGTCCCACGTCTTGTTCTCCGTCCGCATTTCAAGGCAACGCCAGACAGCGCAGGCCTTGCGCACACGATTCGGCGTTGCTCTGCCCACACAGAGCAGGCCCGTCGACTTTCTCTCCCCCCTACACCCATTGCGCGAAGCGACGTCGAGTCCGATTCTGTAGATCCGGCTCTGTAGATCAGAGCCCCATCTCATCGTCCGTAAGCGCCAGGGCTAGCACCTGTCCGAACGCCTCAAGGCCTCCCCGACAGGCTCACCCTGTCCGTCGAGCTCCCCGTTACCACTCCCGCCTCTTACCCACATCTTCCTACACGGCACGGTCTACGGCGACACCTCCCGGATCCTCCATCCACTGACGGATGATTCACATGCCTCTTCCTTCGCACTTCGCGTCAGGCCGCAACCCCCCTCCTCGCACTGACAGCCTCAAGGCGACAAATACTCCGTACTTCTCTGAACTCGATGATGAACTCAGGGACACACGGAGAGTACATTCCCAGGGGCAGGAAGAAGACCTGAGGTATGCTCTTGGTAGAACTATCACAAGAGTAGGAGAGCTCGTACGTCCCTGCCTTCTATATACCTCCGCCAGTTGCCTCACACGCTCATGGACCCCTCTTCTACAGACTACGAAGCTAAAGGAGGCATACAGAGCCCAGACAGACCTCCAGACAGAACTCACTTTAGCGAAGTCCAACCTTCAGATGGCCCTCGCGAACAACGAGATGCTCGAGGATGCCCTCAAACGCGACCCTGGCCATTCCAAGGACATTGGCTGGCGGCGCATGAGTGCCCGCGAGCAGAACCTCAAGGCTGAGGCTGATGCGGAGCGCAGACGCAGCACCGACAGCCTTACCTCTACCGAGTTCTCATCCTCACCGACCATGTCTCAGGCGTCCCCCGCCATGGAACACTCCCCTGTCCCCCGATCAGCAACGATGCCGTCACCAGCACCTTCCAGTGAAAACCGTTTCTTCAAGTTTCGCTTTGGGAATGGCAACAATGCGGCCATGACCTCCAGTCACCCGTCCTCGCCGCGGCTGTCTGCAGGCCAATCGCCAATGCTGAACGGTAGTCACCTTACGTCGGCTTCGCTACCTTCGCTCGTCCCGCCGCGGGAATTAGAGAAGGAGATTGAGGAGTTGCAGAGACGGCTAGAAGCGGAACGGAAGGCGCATAAAGAGGCATGCGATGCGAAGGTTGCGCTTGAAGGAGAGCTCGAGTCGCTCTCACAGGCGTTGTTCGAGGAGGTACGTGTTTTGGCGAAGGCTCTTTACCGTTGCATTAGCTACAGCCCTGTGTTCCAGGCGAACAAAATGGTTGCCACAGAACGTATGCGACTCGCGGAGACGGAGGAAGCGTTGCGGGAGGCCCGGGAGCAGGGTGAGGCATTGAAGAATGTCCTCCGACTGTTTGAACGCGACAACCCTGCCGGGCGAAAGCGGTCCAGCGTCATCGAGCCTCAGCGGGGGAGCCCGACTCCCGAACCTGAGCCCCATCGCTCGCGACATCGCGCATCCTCATCTGCGGTAGGAATCAGGGCACCATCTTCGGGCATGCCATCGCCTAGCTCCTCTCATCCAAGCTCCCCCGCCCGGCCTTCTGCTTCTTTACCATCGTCTGCGGCGACGGTCACACCTGACCCGGAGCCTTCGCCATCCATCCACACGACGTCATCCCACCCCTCCGCTCCACCCTCGGGCACGGAGCCGCAGCCTCCCGCGCCTCCTGCATCCCTGCAGCAGCACGCTGCGCCCGTACCGCAACGGCCTGGAGCCCTGGCGCCGCCCACAAATCCAAATTTACACGTCGCGACGCCTCCCACGTCCGACTCGCCGTCGCCCTCCCCCTCGCCGGTGGTGCCCTCTCCGTTGTCGGGTGGGCAGTTCCTGTTTGCGGCACAGCGAGCAGTGAACTACTTTGACGGAGAGGAGTCGCCTTGGGCGGACGCTCACTCGTCTTCCCCTCGGATTAGCTCATGATGTGCATGCTTAGGCTCTAGGCACAAGCGTCGTAGGGCACATTTTGGATATCCCCTTTCCCCCCCGTTATAATGTGAGCATTCGGTTATAATGTTCCATTTTTTCTCTTCCCTTGCATCGTCCCTGTAATCGTCCGCAATACCCATCGTCTTATCATCAACATCTTCACGCCACATATCCGCTTCGAGAGCATACATATTGGCTTCGATTATGTACAACTGCATCGTAACATACGCCTTGCTGCGTGCAACAGGACAGTAAGGAAGCAATATTTCGCGTACATCTACACGCGCACCACCGTGCTATGTACGTAGGCCTGGAGGGGGTGCGGGTGCGGTAGGACATAGAGGGGAATAGGGGACAGCTACGTACGGGTGGCCGCGGGCGGGTGCTACCTATGCATTCGTATTTGTGCAAATTTACGAAGGAGGCTGCTGGACGGCAGAACGTGTTGGAGGGGTAATAGACGACAACTTCACAAGCGCAACAAGGATGGCAAAGATGAAAGGCACAATATAGGATACAATGGGCAAACGTACAACCGTCAACAAAAATCAGCAACAGGGCAGAGCTTGGGTCCGGGAGACATTTGTAGCAGATTGCGGGGGGGGGATACGCTCAAGGCAGCCGTCCCGGCTGGGGCAGCAAGCAAGGGATCCGTAATAGAGCATAGAAAAGGCGGTGGGAGTAGTGGGGAGGAGGCGCTCTGTCGGAACCTCTTTCATGCGGCCTCCGACATGGTCACATCCGCGAGAATGGACTCGTCCCCGGCGCCGTTCGTTGTCTCGTCCGTCTTCATCACGTCGTCTGCCTTCGCATCGGCGTCGACCTTGCCGTTCGGCACGACCTCTTCTGCGTCCGCTGCCTTACGCGCACCATTCGTTGCAGGCTTTGTGGACTCGGAGGCGCCGTTAGCCTTCAGGATGTCGTGCCACTTGTCGACAAGGATCTTAGCGCGCTCTCGGAACTTGAATTCAGCGTCGCGGGGCACTTTCTCGTCCGTGAGGACGTGTATATGACGCATAACCTTGCCGATCTTCGAGAACTGGGGGGAAGGAGGGCAGACCCAAGTCAGCCTTGTTCCAAACAAGACAACAAAGGGACGACGCTAGTGGAGAAGCGATCTGCGCGCGGGAACGCGTCATGCCACGCGCTGCCAGCAAAGCAAGAGGGTCGCAGGATGGCGATTTGGAGGCCGTGGGGGAACCAGAAGCAGACAAACTCACCAGGAGGTAGTCCATGGTCATCGTAGGGTAGTTTTCTACCTGGGTGAAGAGCTCGTCGAGTGCGGGCATGTCCTATGGGTCCCCGAATGTCAGATGAGGTCCTGAAGACAGCCTGCTGAGCACTCACTTCCTCCTTCGGGACTGCCTTCGAGTTCAGGAAGGCCTTCTGTAGCTTATGCCGCCAGTCCCTGACCTTCAATGCCTCCTCGTCCTTTGCTAGGCGTGCTTTCAGGGAGAATAGCATTAGTGAACTGGAGGGAAAGGTCTAAGCATGAAATTACTACTCACAGTCAAGGTCCTCCTCCTTATCGCGCTTGGTCTTCTTGTTGGGAGGTGGCGAGGCACGCTTACCCGAGCTCCCCTGCTCTCCTTCACCATCTGCCTCGTCCTCTGATTCCACCACCGCCTTAGACTTGGGGCCATTCTTCTTGCCCTTGGCAGGAGTCGCTCGAGACTTGCCAGAGGGGTCTGCAGGTACCTTCTTCGCCTTGGACTTGGACTTGGGAGCTGCAGCCTCCGAGTCGCGCTTCCGTTTCTTAGTCTTCTTCTTCTTCTCGTCGTCATCGTCCGCCTCCTCCTCGCCGTCGCTGTCCAGCTGGTCGACCTCCGCATTTGCCTCCTCTTCTTGCGCTTCGGCCATGATGGCCTCCCTCTCCTCTTCCCACGCCTTGGGGTCGAGAGCAATGCGGTAGCCCTTCAAGAGGTCGCCCGAACGCTTGAAGGGCTCGTCGATGTAGGCCTGGATCTCGTGCTGCTGGAGCCGCGAGATGTCCTTGGGGACTATCCATGCACTAGCCGCGCAAGACGAGTGTCAGCGTGGGGAAACGAAAGCAGGGGTCGATGGGGACTCACTAGTCGCCAGCTGGGAAGAACTGGACGCAGTACCAGTTGCCCTTTTTCGTCTTTGCGTTTGGCCGTTCCTTCTGGACGTTCTCGGGAGTGGACTCAGGGTCGACAATCTACGCGTTGTAAAGCAAACGTGATTGAGCATGAAGCGCATAGGATGCGCGCGAGGCGCGTGGACGCGATAGTGTGCAGGGGAAAGACTGACCATGCCGGGCCACGGGGGGAAGCCGCGGACCTTTGCGAGGACGACGTCGCGTACATCGTAGGACTGCTCCTTGTCCTGGGACTTTGCGCCCTTTTTGCTCATGGCTGACGGGGTAGGACGCGTCGGGGCGGAGGGGCTGCGGTGGACGGGGCGGATGGAGGGCGTTGGCGGCGAAGCGTTGGGAGTTGGTGGTCGACAGTAAAGGTTGAACCCCGTGGCCCGGCATTTTCCGGGGCGCGGCACCCGGCAGAGAGGGCCCGTGCGCCTCGTCCCCCACCTGCCCAGGCTGCCCCACTTAGAGTTGCAACTCAGCCACTGCGTTCAACTCAGCCACTGCGTTTCCCGTCCAGCCAACACTTTGCCAGGCAGTCTATCTACTCACATCGCAGTCCTATCCTACGCCCCGCGACACAACCCCCGCCCCGCAGACCCCCGCCGCACGCCCCCGCAGCGTCCGATCACACCCCGCCCTTCCTGCCCCTCGCCGCCCGACGGCCCTGCCCGAAGCCTCAATGGTCGTGGGTGCTGGGCTGTGCGTGGGACTCCCACAGCCAGCGCCGGACAGGGCGATAAGACGACGAGGCGCACCGTCCACGTGTGCAACACCACGGAGCTGGCCCGCGCGGCCGAGAGGTGTGCTTGCGGCCTGTCCGTTCTCCTCGACGCTGCCCGTATTCCAGTACGCACCCTGCACCATCCATCCGCCAGAAAAGGCTCCACAGTGCACGGCGTGCGAGACAAGACGCCGGCCGGCGATAACGCTGGGCCTAGCCGCGATCTCGAAGCATGGCGACTCCCGACTGGGAGTCGGACCAAGATAGAGCATGCATCGTAGAGACCTTGACCCTGTGTCTACGGACACAGCGACGTCAACAGTGCCCCCTATGGCACTATAAAGCACCATGAGCGCGAGCGTCAGTCCGAGTTCAAGGGCACTCACAGCGGGGTGCGGGCGCAGCCAATGAATGTGGTTTGATGGTGCCCAGCGCCGGGAGGAATGGAACAAGGAGACCCATATTGCGTTCTCCTGAGTGAACTTCGTTCAATAGTGGGAGATGCGTTCACCCGACCTCTCCGTAAGTGCTGTTTGAAGGCTCGGTCAAGACGTCCCCGGCTCGGTGCTCGAATGGGTCTTCATCGTGATGATGCACTCCTATTCGCCGGTGGGAGGCTTGGGGGTAGCGAGAAGCCTAGATGAGAGGTTATGCGGGGTTCAACGGAATGGGAGAGAAGAAAGAGGCGTCCTGAACCCCAGAGAACGGGAGGGAGGCCAAGTGAGCAGGCCAGTCTGGGCAGGCAACCGTAGGCGGCCGCCCGGCCCGGTGCGGTTGCGTCATCTGGCATGCCTCTGGTGCGTCGGCCGCCGCTTGCCCTCCCCCAGCTGGCGGCCATGTCCGGAGCCAGTGTGCAGTTCTCGACAAGTTTGAATATGGGCGCCGCACTCGAGCATCCTTCTGTGCTAGCCACAGTCACGGTGGGTATTCTGACAGCACGGCCGCCTCAGCTATCGGCCGCCTCTGCACGTATCCAGTGAATTTACAGTACCGCTAGTGCTGACCAACGTCCTTCGACCTGTCCAGACTCACCAAGCACTCCCCGTGCCCACGATTGGCGCAATCCTTTGCAAATCCTGTCGGTCTCAAGACGGGCTACAAGCGCTCACATGTACGCCTTCGTATCTCCTCTCGTACAATATATAAATGCTCGAAATTGACTCGGTCAAGCACAGAGCCACATCCCTTCCAATACTGTGCTCGCCGTTACCGCCATGTCCGCGGATTCGTCGACCTTCTCATCGATCCCCATACTCGACTACTCCCTTCTCTCAACACCAGAGGGGCATGTCAAGTTCGTGGCTCAGCTCCGTCATGCATTGATCCATGTCGGTTTCCTCTACCTCTCCAATCCCCCAGTGACCCGCGAGGTCATGGACGCGCTCGTCGACTACACCCCCCGTCTTTTCGACATTCCACAAGATGAGAAAGATAGTATTATAATGGCAAACTCGCCGCACTTCTTCGGCTACTCGCGCTTCGGGGCGGAGCTCACCAAGGGCAAGACGGACCAGCGGGAGCAGTTCGACTTTGGCACTCCGTACAACGACCAGTGGCAGCCAGGCCAGCCGGACTATGTCAAGCTCTGGGGCCCTTCACAGGTTTGTTGAATCTACCTCTGTACAGGGTGCATAGAGCTCACCGTACCTTGTTTTAATCGTAGTGGCCACAAGAAGATTCCCTCCCGGGGTTCAAGGCGACGTACCTCCGCTACCTCGAGGAGGTCGAGCAGCTGAGCTACGAGTTCATTGCGCTCCTCACAGAGGCATTCGAGGTCTCCGAGGAGGCCCTCGCGCCGTTCTTCATGGGAAGGACGAAGCCGAAGCCAGGCGTTCTGCAGCACCGCTCCAAGATCGTCAAGTACCCCGCCCGCAAAGAGGGCGACTCGGACCAAGGTGTCGGCCCACACTTCGATGGCGGCTTCCTGACCTTTGTAAGTCGCGTCTGCGGCGCCCGCATGCGGCCTAAGCTGACTCATCGCGCCTCGTCTCGTTCGATAGCTCCTGCAGGCGTCCGACCATCGTGGGCTGCAGGTTCAGAACCTTGCCGGGGAGTGGATCGACGCGCCGCCTATTCCGGGTACGTTCGTCATCAACCTAGGCAAAGGTAAGTCTCTAGCTGTTGCGCTGGTCGTCTGGAGTGCTGCGCTCACATAGCACTGTCCTAGCGTTGGAATCGGTGACGCAGGGCTTGGCACGTGCAACCTCGCACCGGGTGCTGTCTCCACCCCCTGGGTCGACGCCCCGCTACTCCATCCCATTCTTCCAGAGCATCTCGCAGGAGATTCTAATTAGCGACTATGTCCTTGATTGTAAGCGGGTTCCCAAAAGCTGTTCGAAGATATCTGCTAATCCCAGGTATCTAGTCAAACCAGAGATTCTGAAGCTCAAGGACACCCGCGGTCAGACGGGGGCGGTGGATTGTAAGACGCTCCCGAAACGTATATGTTGTGTGGGCACTGAAAGTGGTTGTTAGCTGTCAACTACTCAGAATATGGCCAGTTACCCTCAGGTCAGGTTAACCTGATTGGACGGGTAAAGTAAGTCAAACTTTCACATTAACCAGCCTGTCTCGGCACCAACACATGCTACCCTTCCAGGAGCCACCCAGATGTTGCGGAGAAGCATTATCCGGACATGTTCAAGCAGTTCTTCCCTCAGGGCCTTCCTGCCCAAGGTAGTGCCTACTAGTATAGCGGTGGTGTGCGTGTAAGATAATTGCGTATGCGAAGTTTGGCTTGGAATGTGCTATGCATGCATCCCGTGTTGTAGATTAGTGTATTACATCGACTTTATGGAACACAACGACGATGGAATGGAGGGACATGCCCCATAGATATCTATGTGCGTGATGAGCCCGATCATGTATGAGATGGAGGAAATGAAAATATAAGGAGGGTGGAGCGACGTGGTGTATAAACAACGTCCGCTGAGAATGACCAGAGAGAGGGAGTGCTTGAGGTTGTAATACATAACTTCAACAACAATGAATTGCTCATGACTGCGACACACTTAGTGTCGCTCGAGCCTGACGCGGATACGAGAGTCCCTCCTGCGCCGTTCAACAAGGAGGTAGCTCGCTATGGGCAAGGGTTAGTACGCTAATACTAATCGGTGAGAGCGTGCACATACCGATAAATTTGTCGATTGCATCCATGATTTCTGGATTAGGCTGGACCTCGAAGAAAGCGTGCTTGGACATGCGGAAGACGAAGAAGTGCCGCTGGTGCGAGTGAAACTCGGCGATAGCCTTCTTCTCGGGATCATCGCCCTTGATGAGCTACGGCGCAAAATGGAAGGCGAGTGAGAAGGGGGCCGCTGCGGAGGTGCGCGCGCGCATGTGGCGTACCTGGAAGCGGCCGTTGTGCGTCTTCCACCGGTACTCGGTCTGGTCGTTCGCCCTGAAAGTACCGCCGCTACTGAGAGCGTTAGCGCGTTGATGTCAGGATCAACGAGCTCGGGAAGCACAAAAAACAAACGCGAACGGGAAAGGGCAGGCGCCTAAGAGAAGACACTCACATGCGGTCGGGGTTGTACTTGATGAAGTCGGCGGCGGACATCCAGGTGCCCTTGTCGCCGCCAAAGCGGACGCGGGGCTCGCGCGTCTGGAGGCCCTCGATCTCAGCGACGGTGATGAGCTCGCGGGTCTCCATGTCGAACTTGTTGATCTTGGTGAGGTTCGGGTGCCAGAAGCGAGTCACGATCTCGTAGTGGAGCGAGTCGTCGCCAGTAGAAAGCGTTGTGTTTCGCAGAGAGTTCATGGTGAACTCGAGCTTCTGGGGAGGCTTAGGCTTCGCTGCGGGGGGAGGCATGGTGGCAGTTCAGCGGAGGCGGGTCGGGTGGTGGCGGAAGGCAGAAAGACGGCGGGCGGTGGCTGCGAGATAGGATGGGGGGAGAGGGCGGCGAGACAGACTCTCGGGCGAGGGTTGGCTACAGAGATAGATGGGAAGGGGCGTCCAGGTATATAGGGCGCCAGGGCGAGAGAGCTCCGAGTAATGTGCGGCGCACACGTCAGTGGGAGCGGGATGTGTTGGGCGGACATCGCCATACGATTGGCTGCGTCCGCGTACACGGAACCGGTGGTGTCTCCCACAGCGGACAGGATGGGAGGATGTACGGGTTAGGGCGGGGGTCGGCCATTGGCGTGCCGGCTGGGGCGGATGTTTGTTGTTACAGATGATTCGCCAAGGGATTGGCTGCGCGTGGGGGCAGGGACGTGGGACGCGAGGGATTGGAGACAAGGATGGGAACGAGCGCGGGGAAAACAGGCGCAGGGGTGGCCTGAAGAGGCATCGATTGTCGCACAGCCAATGATATTTGCCAGAGCCGGTGAGAGCGACAGAGGATGAAGAGATTGTTCGTGAGAAAGACGGCAGACGCTGTGAGCAAAGAGAGGCATGCCCGAAGTGTTTTCACTGAAATCTGAGAGCTAGGTTCCTCGCGATGTGTTCTTGCAGAAAAGCATGGAAGATCTCTACGGCTGTCGCCAGTTTTTGGGACCTGTGCGGCTCCGAGGCGAGAAGGATGGCGGGAAGCCAATGACCGGTGTGTGAGGAAAGTTTGAGGAGGAAAGCGCCTGGACGCCAGGCGAAGTGTTTGACACAGGATTTGACACAGGCGTCCTGGGAATCTGTGCCGCGGAGGTAAGGTCAGTGGCAATAAGGTGACTGATTCTGACAAAGCGGAGCTAGCGACGGCCGTCGTGTATGTTCACGGCCGTTCGCTGCAGGTGGTTGAAGTTAACTAAGAGCACGTTCAGAGTGAACCGTGACGAAAACGAGGACGGGTGAGCAAGGCGGGCCGAGCGTCTGCTGATTGGCCCTGCGCTTTCCCGAAATGGCAGGCTAGCGCTAACAAGGGCCGGGGAGTCCGGCATGCACGGGCAAGACTCCGGGTCGAACACGCCACCGTCGACAACCGACACCTGCCACGGCTGCTTGTTAGCTCCCTCCATTCCACCTTGTCCCGACGTCGACGTGCACATCTTTCTGGGCTCTCCGCGCTTTTTCCCTCCACCGGCCTGACCCCGACCGGCACCGCTTTCCATGCCTCTCACCCAGCGGCTCAAGAGGCGGAACCAGTCGGACACCGCCCTTGTCGAGTCTCACCATGACGCTCCATCTGCACCGCAGGATCTCCATGACGTCAAGGAGGAGGTAGAGCGCAAGCTCAAGAAGGAAAAGGCGAGCATGCATGGCTCATGTACGTCTTTGTCCATCGCACAGACACTAACTCCCTGTCTAGGAGGATGAATATCGCCGGTTTTACGCGACGCGCCGATTCCTTTTCCCCCTTGGGCTCTTCCGTACGCCCTCACCCTCTCGATCAATCACCATGACTTGACGAGTGTCATGTAGTTGGAGTGCTGCTTGGGTTCATGCTCATCCAGCCCTCTGATTTCCAAGACTTCCAAACTCATATCGCCCTCCTTATGGACGAGTTCGAGTTCAGGATGCCAGATTTACCTGGTCTGGATCTGCCCCAACTCGACTTTTCGCGCGTGGAGACGGAGTGGCAGCGGATTTGGCAGAACATCCCCGAACCATGGAAGCTTGCAACTGATGGACTCGAGTTCACTGTAGGCGAGAAGATGGCTACCCAAGGGCTTTCTGCGAAACATCCAGTAGTTCTTATCCCGGGGATCATCTCCACTGTATGTTTTCACTCGCTCCCATTGGCGAATGGTTCGTTCATCCAATGGTCCCGTCGTGCCTTCGGTAGGGTCTGGAGTCATGGTCGACGTCTCCTGAATACCGTCCCTTCTTCCGCAAGAAGCTTTGGGGCGGGTTCTCAATGATCTCGCAAGTCACCTTCAACCGCGACCGGTGGATTGCTGCACTCATGTTAGACCCAGTCACTGGTCTGGATCCTCCTGGGGTCAAGGTCAGGGCAGCGGAGGGCATCGATGCTGCGAGCAGCTTTGTCCAAGGCTATTGGCTCTGGTACGTTGTCATTCGTAGGGCTTCATGTATACGTAGTGTGTCAAGCAATGCAGATATTCAATTTGATCTTGATACCTCAGGTCGAAGATCGTTGAGAACCTGGCCGTTGTCGGCTACGACACCAATAACCTACACCTTGCACCATATGACTGGCGTTTGTCGTTCTACAACTTGGAGGAACGCGACGGATATTTCTCCAAGCTCCGAACGACCATCGAAGGTTTCGTGTGAGTATCGATTCAGGGCTTTCACAGATCTCCGCATCCCTTCATGCTGGGGTGTTGATTTGCGGCCGGTTTCTCTAGGGCCAGGGAGAACCGTAAAGTAGTATTAACAGCCCACTCGATGGGAAGCACAGTGAGTTGTATGCTCAGTAGTCCTACATGGTCAAGGCTCATACGAGGACGATTTGTAGATCATCTTGGTGGGTCTTTTCATCTACTGGCCTACCATGTCCTGACGCGTTTACAGTACTTGTAGGTGTGGCTCGCTGTATGATGTTTTCGATATTTTGACTAGGCTGTTCAGCTTCAAATGGGTGGAATCACCTCTCCATGGCAATGGTGGATCCGACTGGGTTGAGGTACTGTCTTATATTTAGTCCATGTGGCCATCTGTTTCTTCCTGACATTGTTAGTAGAAACACATCGAAGCGTTTATCTCGATTGCTGGCACCCATCTCGTATGTCTATTGTATGCATGCTTGGCTCTACTGTTTCGCTAACCACCTACGTAGGGCGTGGTAGGTGTCACTGGCAGGCGGCGTTGACATATCTAACGATATTACTACTCGTCATCAGGCTAAGGCCATGTCCGCGTTCCTTTCCGGTGAGATGAAGGATACTGTAGAGCTCAACCCTGCTGGCGCATATGGTAGGTTTTGACTGTCAATATGCATGAACTACCGGGTCTCACGTTTTCCCTAGTACTCGAGAGGTTCTTCTCTCGCAAGGAACGCCAGAAACTTTTCCGTGGCTGGGCAGGAAGCGCCAGCATGTGGATTAAGGCGAGAACCTTCTTCCTAAGGCCGCCCATCTGCACGTAACTTACCAAAAAAATACATGCAGGGCGGCGACGACGTATGGGGCAACGCCACTTGGGCACCGGACGACTGGGACAACTCAACTCACAGTCACGGCTCCCTGATTGCGTTCCGACCTAACCCTCCGGCCCTCGAGGGCGCGAGCGACCTGTACAACATGACCTCGAACGAGGCTGGCACGTGGATTCTCGAGCGCACGCCAGTCACCTTCCAGGTGAGCGCGAACCAGTTCAGTTCGCATTCGGAAATTGAATGGCCATTGCCGTAGAAAATGCTTGCATCGAACTACTCGTTCGGCATCGAGCGTGACGAAGAGAAGCTCAAGGCGAACAACCTAGACTTCACGAAGTGGACGAATCCGCTAGAAGTGCAGTACGCATTTGACCATTCTCTCTCAGAAGGAAGTGTCTGACGTGCTTCGTCCACGTAGATTGCCGTACGCACCGTCAATGAAAATCTACTGTGTCTACGGTCACGGAAAGGGAACGGAGGTACGACCACCCCACCCATTCGCGTCCACGATGCACCCATGCTAACACCGCTTGCCCGCAGCGATCATACTGGTACACCCAGCGCGAATACGAATACGATGACGTCCAGCCGGACGTGCCCGACCCCGTCTGCCCCGAGAACGACGACGACGCCAAGGGCGCGAACTGCACGCTCGCGCCGCCCCTGCCCGGCGCCGGCGCCAGCAGGAGCGGCGGCGCGCTGGGGCTGCCGCTCGCGCGCACGACGTACATCGACGCGGAGTTCTCGGACGACGCCGCACAGCCGCGCGTCGTCAACGGCGTCAAGATGGGCGAGGGCGACGGCACGGTGAGCCTGCTCAGCCTCGGCGCGATGTGCGTCGAGGGCTGGAAGCGGCCCCGCTGGAACCCGGCCGGGATCGAGGTCACGACGGTCGAGGTGCGTGCGACTGTCCCGCGTTCTTTTTTTTTCGTCCCTTGGGGGCCGGGCGGCGTCGGCGTGGATGTGCGCTGACTGTCCCGTTGCGTTTGGGTCCGTTGACAGCTGCCGCACAACCCTGTGCCGACGATCCTGCGCGGCGGGGGCACGTCGAGCGACCACGTCGACGTGCTCGGCTCGACGGTGCTCAACGAGATCATCCTTCAAGTCGCGACGGGCGCGGGGGAGAAGGTGCAGGATTCGTTCGTGTCCGACATCCGCGAGTACGCGGCGCGTGTCAAGTGGGACTGAGCGTCCAACCTACGCGGCTGGGATGGCGCGGAGCGCCAGGGGGAGCGGCGAGAGGTTGGACCAGCGCCGGGGAGAACTTCGCGGAAGGTTCGGTCCATCGATGGTTTCCGACTGCGCAAGGTACGATTACAGTACACCGTAACGGACACGTACGTACGCGTACACGTACACGAGCTGGTGCTCCTAATGTACATATGACACACTAAGCCCAACTATCAGACCACAACTTGACAATACAAAATTTAGAGTCCGGCCACACAAGCTTCAAGGCCTTGCTATCCGCGCGCGGTGGAAGGGAGGCGAGAAGTGGCTCCGGCGCCGGCCACTGTACAATCCCCGAGCGGCGCGTCCCGCGTAGGGCTTTCGAGAAAGGGGAAGAAAGGGACGGGGCACTACGACGGAACCTCCCCCGCGTCTGGCCGGCGCAGCCCCAGCGCGCCGCGGCGAAGGCGGAGGACGAACCCGCCGAGCTCCTCTGCCTCGAGGTTGTACAGCGCGTCGCCATGCTCCGCATGGATCACGCGGCGCGCGTTCACCTTGTCGAGCACCATGCGGATTTCTGCCGCCTGGGCGTCCGCCGCCGCCGCCTCCGGCACGCGCGGCAGCTGGCCGCGCGACGGCGGGAGTTGAGGCGAGCGCGGAGACGCGGGGGCGTCCGAAGGGGACCGTGGCGCGGACGCGGGTGCGTCCTGTAGTTGCAGCTGCAGCTGGAGGCGGAGGAGCTTATCGAGCTGCGCGGGGTCAACGACGGGCGCGCGGACGTCGAACAACCGGGACATGTCGGGCTCCGAGGGGGCGCTGCTTGTGGAGTGGGTATGCGTCTTGACGCTGGCTGGGATCGTTAGAGGGAGAGGCGCGGGGGAGGCGGTCATGCCGTACACGGCTTCAAGCTTCTGGCGCGCGACTGAGTGCTGCTCGGGTGTAGTGGGGTCGAAGAGGTGCACGCAGAAGTCCAGCGCGCGCTGGACCTCGTCTTCGGTGAGACGCTTGCCCATGTCCGCGCTGCCTTGAATAACTGCGGGGCGCTCGTGAGCGGCGGTGGTTGGGAGGGATGGCGTGGAAGGGCATACCTGGACGTATACAGTCAAATGCCTTGTCAAAGCTGTTCTCCTCGACATCGAGGAGGATGTTGTTTGACTGGGCGCGGATCTGCTTGTACGCGCTCAGAACGACGACGAGGAACCTGAGGGGAGCTTCAGTTTTCAGGACCTCGCGCTATAGGAGGGTTGACGGCACCTCGTGTATGAGAGTGAGACGCGGCTATTATGATAGCCGGAAGCCTGAAGCTCAGTGCAGTCTCCCCGGATAGAGGCGGAGATGGAAGCTGCAGCAGAGAGAGCACCCGTCATGGCCAAGTGGATCCCAGAAGAAAAGAACGGGTCAATGAATGCTGCGAGAGAAATCAGCGTTGACGGAGACGAAGGTGGCTTAAGCACAGACCTCCGGCATCGCCGACCATCCTCCATCCTTCGCCCGCATAGTCGGTGGCAGAATAGCTGTAGTCGCTCGCACTTCTAGCCATAGGTACCTCTGACTCAACATCTTCGTCTTCGTCGCTTTTGACCGCCACGAGCTCTCCCTCCCCAATGAGACCAGAAATCGTAGGACACAGTTGAAGGAACGACACGTAACGATCGCACAATGTGGACGCCGTCCGTGCAGATATTGATCCCTGACGAGTCCTTGTCCTTGTGCCACCGCCAATGAAGGGGGAGCCGCTGGCAGACGAGGAGGCGCGAGATCGGATCCCGAGCTGCTTTTGGTCCATGACGACGCCCACTGACGTAACACCCTTATGGAGGGGAATGAACCATGCCCAACCAGATTCGTCTAGGAAAGAGGTGAGTATGATGGTTACGGTGGGCTTCTTAATGGGGGACTTACCGCTTAACGCTTCGAAGAACGGAGCATTTTCGCGATCAGTCCCTCTGCCATACATATCGGTGCCTTTCCAGTATCCCCACACTGCGACGTTCTTGAGCGAAGTGTTGAACTTGCGATTCTTGAGATACCTGGTGGTAACCTTGAGTGCCGTTGCTGACAGGGAGTGATAAGGAAGGCATACTTTGTGCTCATGAGGCCAGCACGACCACTGGCATCGACGAGGTAGTCGAAAGTGATCTCTTTCTTGCCTCCAAAGCAGGTTTCGTAAACGACGCTCCGAGGACGCCCGCTTGGAGGAATATCGGGAGTGGTGCTAGGAGCAAACTCGACCGTGCTGGACCTGCGGCGGAACATGCCTGGACGGCGGCTAAAGAAGGACTGGAGCAACGAGGGGTCCGATTCTGGCTGTGGAGGATTGTGTGCGGAAGGCGAGGTGGGGTCGAATATAATGTCAGTGACGCGAGTCTGTTCGTATACATGGGCACCGGAAGCGGCGGCGTGCTTGAGGAGAAGGTGGTCGAACTCTGAGCGAACGACGTTCCATGCATTGTTTGTGGCGCCCAGGGCAACGAAGTCAGTATCTATAGGGTGGCTGTGAGGATAATGGTCGTCTGGAAGGAGCGGAGGGGGAAAAGGCAAGGTAGGAGACACTAACAACCCTCTTGGAGATATTGGTTGAATTTGATTGCGGATCCAGGCTAGAAGGGGAAGTCTGATCAGAATAGTTCCGAAGGAATATACAAGAAAGCAAGAGACCTTGTAAACAAACCCATAGTTGGCGACTTTGTCCTCTGCACCTATAAAACGTAGAAAATGGCGTGCCGAGGGTAGAAGAGACTCCCCAATGTGATACCTGTTTGATAGTAAATAGATGTAAGTGGAAGATATGGGCGGAAAAGAGTAGGTAGACCTGGGAAACTTGGCAGCCTCAAAGAGGACGACATGGTAGCCTTCTCTGGCAAGGGCAGCAGCGCAGTAGCTGCCACCAGGGCCGCCGCCTATGACGAGAACCTGAGTGTGCTGGAAAGGAGGATGAGCGACTGAGAATGGAACACAGAAGAAGTGAGGACAGACCGAAGGGAAGTCGGCTGAGGGCATGAGAGTCGGCAAGCCGGGGAAGAAGTGGAGGTGGACAGCGGCGGTGGGGCGAAACGAGAGCAGAGGGGAAAAGCAGGTCAAAGCGAAGAAAGGTGGAAGGTGTGACGGGGAGGAGTAGGAAGGAGCAGGAAGGAGAAGGATAATACAAGGATTCGTGGAGAGAGATGTGAGAAAACGGGTGAGGGAAGGAGAGTTGTGGAAGGGGGGCGAACTCAGAGAGAAAGATCTGTGCGTCAAGCATTCTTATAGCCCTCCGTCGGTTCAGGCGGGGGAAGGAGAGGGTGACCGGGAAGGCCGGGTCTGGACGACGGGACGGCCGGGGCGGGGGAGGTGGAGCTGTCGGATGCCGAGAAGAGGGCAGGGCGAGTGCGGGGCCGACACGGACACCCTACAGAGCCACTACGGCAGCTCAGATCGCGAACAGAGGGCTCCGGGAGAAGGTCCGCGCACACGCCCAGCCCGGAAGCTGCACCGAAGGCGGGCACGAAGGCGGTCTCCCGCCCCCAGATCGGACTGCTCTTGCTCTATCAAAGCATCCTTCCCCACCGTCACTCGGCACCTTCGCCTCTCACTCGGGGCGTCCTCCGCGGGGCCGTGCCTCCGAGATCTATACGTGCCCTGTAGGGGATCGTCAGTACCTGTCCAGAGAGGAGGCACACTCCTCCGCACTCACAACATCGTCGTCTCGGCCAACCGCGACACCGCGTCCACCTGCCTTCCGGTCCAGTGATCGGCCAGATTCCAATCTGAGATTGGCATTTCCTCCCTCCTCTTATCGTCCAACACTTGCCTATACCAACCTCCTTCCCGATGTGTGCCTTTCGATCATCACGCACCCATGAATTGAAGGCTGTTCATCGTCATCCTACGTACCACGCGGCTCACCGGTAGCTTCCCCATCCTTCGTTGCCGCAGGCGTCTTGCAGATGATCATATGAAGGCGTACTCGGGTGCGAGCCTCTCCCCTTTTCTCCCGATTTCACTGCACCCAGGGGCAATTTAGAAGACCCTCTTGACGTCCCTAGACAGCACCTCCGAACCGATTGCCAGCCTTCTGTCCCATCTACACGGTCCCGACTTCCCTCAGCTTATGACTTCGTGATCATCGCCGCCGTTTACTATCCTTGCTTTCTCGCACACGAGCTCTGGCTGTCACCTTCCCTTCAACCCCAAAGACACCGTTCCGCCGTGTCGCCGGGAGCCCTTGACAAAACGCCATTTCCGCGGGCCTTCAAGCTCGTAGCCTACGTCTATAGCTCACTCTCCGTTGTCCTTACGTACCAACGTCCCTTCTCAACATCCTGGGTCAATCCTCACATACGTGCATCAAAGTATCGCCGCCTTATTCTCATCTACTTCTGCTCCCCACTCATTATAGGAACGTGCCCCGGTGACATCCCGGGCATTACCTGCCACCTCTGTCACACTCTCCGTGCCTTTCACCTCACTGGGGCACGGACCCGACGCATGTCAATACATCCTCTCGCCGATCGCTTTCTAGAACCTGCCTCAATTCACCTCATTCGCTCGTTGAGTCTTCTTGTTCATTACGAGATGACCGGACGCGAGTCACGCGACGCGTGGTGGCGGATACAACTTGCTGGTGCCGGGCTACGACAGCCACAAATATTGCAGATTCTCTCGAGATTTCACCCGACGCGGAGATGATGTGCCTAGGAGAGTCGGTGGGATAGAGTTGACAGGGTCATTGACTCGCAGTAACTTTCAATTCATGAATGGCGTCTATACCTTATAGTACAATAAATCTATGATAGTCGCTACCACATGTCCGTAGAAATAGAGAGGTCGAGTATCTTAGGAGAGGCCTCAGCCCTCGGTGATCGCTCTGTCGGACCGACAGCCTTCACAGAGTGGAGTGAGTTCTGCATTCATACGCCAGTGGGCGGAAGCACTCGCGAGTGCCGTTCACAAGCCGACGGGCCGCCAAGCCTCACGATATGCCACCTGCCATGCACAGACCCCGGTATGGCAACCCAAGCGCTCGCTCCCCGCGACCGACGACGATAGCAGCCACAGCCGAGCTCTCCCTCCTCTCCCCCCTCCGTTCCCCCCTCCATGGCTTCCACAGACCCCTCACATTCACCCCTCCTTCAAGATCCGTCGGCGCCCGAGTTGGTCCTCTCCACAGGAGCCCCCGAGGATCCCCCTCCACCCTATCCGACAGGCCGCCGTGGCCGCAACAACCGTCGCAGACGCGCCGCGCTCGAAGCCAGCGATTACGCCCACCTCCAAGCCCCCTCTGACGAGTACGACCCCGCTCTCTCCCTCCCGACACACTCCCAGCATTGCTCGGAACACCACCCTGATGACAACGACGCCACGGAATCCACACCCCTCCTCAGCCCGCACTCCCCGAGCTCCCCCCGCCCCCTTCTCCAAGCAGGCACCGTCCGGAGGCGGCGTACCCTATCACTTACGAGCACGTTACGCTCGTCCGGCTCGTTGGCTCCGTCATTTGCGCAGACCGTCTTCTCTGCCTTCCAACCAGAGCGCGACTCGGACCTCGACCCGGACTGCCGCGACGACGATAATGAGGACGATGATGACGATGGGGAGCACGACGAGTCGGACGGCGGAGAACTCGACAGCCCCGTCGGGCGCGACTACGACGCGCAACAACGCGCGTTCGCTGCGGAGCTCTCGGGGTACACCCACCGGCACGCACAACGACACCTACCGCTGCCGTTCGGCGCGCGCTGCAGGCGATACTTCAGGCCCCTCCGAAAACGGGCGTACTACTCGGCCCTCCTCCACCTTGTCGTCCTCAACTTCCCGTACGCGCTTGCGGCGTGGGTGTTCCTCTTCGTGTTCACCTTGGTGCGTACTCCCCGCAATCGCGCGTTGCGCAGCATCCGTGGCGTTTGCGTGCTAACGGCGCGATCTGTCCCCCCTTTATGAACCACGCCGTCCCGCAGGTCGGGACCTGCACGCTGATGGCGCTGCCGCTCGGCGCGGTGCTCTGCTTCGTGGACCTGTTCGGCGCGCGGCTGCTCGCGCGGGGCGAGCTCGCGCTGCAGACGACGTTCCACGGGCCGCTCTCGTACCCCGTGCCGAGCGCGCCGCTGCCGATCTTCACGCGGACGCGCGCGCCGACGCCGGCGCAGCTCGAGGCGGGCGTGCGGCCGAGCGCGGTCGTGCGCGAGACGTCGTTCTACCGGAACGCGTACGCGATGTTCACGGACCCGACGAGCTACCAGGCGCTGTTCTACTTTTTGGTGCTCAAGCCGGGCGTGACGGTGCTCATGTTTGTGTTCTTCCTGGCCATTGTGCCCGTCGCGGCTGCGCTGGTCGTGCCGCTGCCAGCCGTGCTGCGGCTAGCGCGGCGGATGGGGATTTGGCAGGCGAACGTGGCGGTGGAGGGGCTCTACTTTGCTGCCCGGTGAGAGACTGCATGAGATGATGATATCATGGGAGGGGTGGGCGCTCCGGTTGAGCTCGCGGTAGCATCCTAGTGTACTTTTTAATCGTGTAGGCTACAGTCTCGCGCGTAGGGTGCGATCTTCAACTCGTTTTCTTAGACGTCGTGTGCATACGACCATGTGCAGTTCGAAACGGGGTGGGGAGGAAGTGCAGGAGAGGTATGCAGCATCGAGCCAATGGGGTTAGGGGTTGGGCGGCTTTCTGCCAGTCCGAAGTTTACGGCAACTCTGCACCATACCTGGTCGTGCGTAGACATCGTCCGCGGTTGAGCTTACAGGTTGGCTCAGCTCCGAGCCGGACATCTGTTGGAGTGGACATTTATCGGGCGCAAGACGACAGGCAGGTAGTACTTATACCACAATGCCCACGCGCGATCTGCTGACTCGACCCTCTACAGGCCATAAGCTTTTCGCGGCGCATCTCTCTCTTCCCCGCGCTTTCTCCTCGACCACACCCACCCGCCTTCTGAGATCCCGGACGCAACGATGGCCCTCGCGCTGCCGGCGGAACTGGCGCGTCCTCTGGACGTGCTGATGATCGACAACTTTGACTCGTTCACGTGGAACATCTACCAGTCGCTGTGCCTGCTGGGTGCGGAGGTGACGGTCATCCGGAACGACGCGATCACGGCGGCGGCGTTCCCGCTGCTGAAGCTGAACTCGCTGGTGATCTCGCCGGGGCCGGGGCACCCGACGACGGACTCGGGGATCTCGCGGGAGGCGATCAAGTACTTTGCGGGGCGGGTGCCGGTGCTGGGGGTGTGCATGGGCCTGCAGTGCCTGGTGGACGTGTTTGGCGGGGAGATTGGGTGAGTCGCGCGTCCGTTTGTTTTTTTTCTGTTGCGGCGGTTGGAGGGGAGGTGCGCCCGCGGTCTGTGCGAGGAGAGATCGGGGGCGCATCGCTCGGGCTGCAGGGGGCGGAGGGACGAGTAGGAGTAAGCAGGGGGCGTGCAGGGAGGCGACGGACGGCGTTTGGGTGCGCGGGTGCGGGGTAAGCCCGGTTCTGGCTGAAGAAGCAGCTGCGCCAGTGGAGGCCTCATGCTGCTCCTCCCCGGGCGGGCGGCGGACGGGAAGCGGCCCCGCTCGGGCGCAGGCGTTGTTTCACGTTGGCGGGGAGGCTGCTGCCAACGAAGCCGTCTGGCGTCAGTCAACCTTTTGGCTTTTGCTCCCGCGCCCTGTCCGAGCGACCCGCGGCTGAGCTCGTCCCCGCCTTCCGCTTCCCGCCTTCCGCCTCCTGCCTCCATGGTCCGCGCTCGAAGCAGAGGACGGATGCTAACCGCTACGCCAGGTTCGCGGGAGAGATCATGCACGGCAAGGCGAGCGGCGTGCGGCACGACGCCCGCGGCTGCTTCAAGGACGTCCCCCAGGGCATCAAGTGCACCCGCTACCACTCCCTCAGCGCCAGCACCTCCACCATGCCCAAGGACCTCGCCATCACCGCCATCACCCAGGACTCGGGCGTCATCATGGGCGTCCGCCACCGCAAGTACACTCTCGAGGCCATTCAGTACCACCCTGAGGGCATCCTCTCCGAGGGCGGAGACATCCTCTTCAAGAACTTCCTCGCCCTCCGCGGTGGTACCTGGGATGCCAACCCCTCCTACCGCGTCGTTGCTGATGCTCTCCCGGCCTTCGGCCTCGAGGGTATCGCCGACAAGGTCCCCAATGGAAACCCCACCCCCGGCGGCTCCTCCTCCAAAGTCCCCACCATTCTCGAGAAAATATACGCCCAGCGCATCAGCGACGTAGAGCTCGCAAAGCAGACCCCCGGCACCACCCCCGACGACCTCGAGACCCTCCTCAACCTCAATGTCGCCCCGCCCGTCATCGACTTCCTCGCCCGCATCAAGCAGGCTCCCAAGAAGCCCGCCCTCATGGCAGAGGTCAAGCGCGCCAGCCCCTCCAAGGGCCCCATCGCCATGAAGGCCAACGCCGCCCAGCAGGCCCTCACCTATGCCATCGCAGGCGCCTCCGTCATCTCCGTTCTCACCGAGCCTACCTGGTTCAAGGGTACTCTCCTCGACATGCGCCTCGCCCGCCAGGCCATTGACGCTCTCCCCTACCGCCCTGCCATCCTCCGGAAGGACTTCATCTTTGATGAGTACCAGATCGCCGAGGCCCGCCTCCACGGCGCCGACAGCGTCCTCCTCATCGTCGCTATGCTCCCCGTCCCACGCCTCCACGCATTGTACACCTACTCCCGCTCCCTCGGCATGGAGCCCCTCGTCGAGGTCAACAACGCTCGCGAGATGGAGGCCGCCCTCGCCCTCGGCGCCCGTGTGATTGGTGTCAACAACCGCAACCTCCACGACTTCCAAGTGGATATGCAGACCACCTCCCGCCTCGTCGACATGGTCCGCGAGCGTGACGTCGTACTCTGCGCCCTCAGCGGCATCAAAGACGCCGACGATGTCCGCACCTACACCGCCCAGGGCGTCGGCGCCGTCCTCGTCGGCGAGGCTCTCATGCGCGCCCCCGATACCCGCGCCTTCATCCGCCAGCTCCTTGACTGGCCCGAACCCGCGCCGCAGGACCCCAAGGGCAAGTCCGTCGAGGCGCCCCCGCCGCTCGTCAAGATCTGCGGCATCCGCACCGTCGAGGAGGCCATGGACGCGATCGACGCCGGCGCGGACCTGCTCGGGCTCGTCTTCGTCCCCAAGAGCAAGCGCTACGTCTCCCCCGAGCAGGCCCGCAAGATCGCCGCCGCCGTGCACGCGCGCATCCTCGCGCAGCCCCCGCCCGCGTCCCTCGACACGCCGCCCGCGGGGGGCACCGCCGACGGCGACGCGCCGCAGAACGAGCCGTGGTTCGCGGCGCACGCGCGCCGGCTCACGGCCGCGCTGGGGCGCGAGGGCGCGCGCCGCCCGCGCGTCGTCGGCGTGTTCCAGGACCAGCCGCTCGAGGCGGTCCTGCGCGCGGTCGACGACGCGCGGCTCGACCTTGTGCAGCTGCACGGGCGCGAGCCCGTCGAGTGGGCGCGCCACGTGCCGGTGCCCGTCGTGCGCGTGTTCCACGTCGACGGCGCCGATGGAGGGCTTGCGGGCGTGACGCGGCCTGGTGCGCACGCGTTTGTGCTACTGGACGCGGTTGCGAAGGGGCGCGCGGACGGGCTTAGTGGGGGCAGCGGGGAGCGCGTCGACTTGGAGCTCGCCAAGGCTGTCGTTGACAAGGGCGAAGTGGGCGGCGGGGCGATGCCGATTATCCTTGCTGGCGGGCTCACGCCGGACAATGTCCAGGAGGTCGTGAGGACGGTGCGCCCGTGGGCGGTGGACGTCAGCGGCGGCGTGGAACTGAAAGATGGGTCTGCGAAAGATCCGGCGCGGGTACAAGCGTTTATTACGGCGGTCAAGGAGGCGTAGATATAAAGACGTGTAGGCGCGGGTGTAGGTCTATTGGTTAGAAGAACGCGCATGTATGTTTAGTATTACAAGCTGAAACGGAGGCAGATCGTCGAATTGCCACCCCCTGAGTAGGTCTTCAAGACACTATGGCCGAGTGGTTAAGGCGACAGATTCGAATTCGCTTCGATCATCTGTTTCCCTCTGGGAGCGCAGGTTCAAATCCTGCTGGTGTCGTCATTTTTGTACCCCGAGGTTTCCCTATTCATCTTTTCACATTCATTCAAACTATCTCGACAAACGGCAGCACTTCTGTTAAGAAGGATGTTTGGGCTCGAGATACCCTTCTGCATGAAACTATAGACGGAATGAGATTCACCGGAGGTCATATGTAACCGCCGCCTTCCTATGCAGCAATTTGTTACCGAGCGCGCTCTCAGGCAAAACTTGTCGAGGCAACCTGATGTTCCTTATCCTGTGCGGAGAAAACGCTCGATATCATGATCAATAGCGCCTACCACCACGAGGCGCTCACTACCGTGGTTAGAGTTAGCATAGGATTGGTGCTGTGAAACGTGAGCAAGTGTAAGTTGGAGCTTCCGGAGGTCCGGAAAGCAATGGAGGCACTGACCAATGAGCTATAGAACGACGAACTATGCAGTTCACCGATCGAAGAATTAGACATTAGATCATCCCAACAGAGTTCTCGCGTGTTGGAGAGCCGTTGGCCACCTGCAGAGTGATGAAACATCCGTGCACACGGACCTGTCTACATGCGCACGTGCGGTGACTTGCGACTGTCAGGGGCGCATCCGATCAGCATGCTTGGAAAAAAGTGTGCTCATTGGTGATGCGTCCCGATGTCGTCCCCATAAGCGTAATGAGAGGGCGGCAAATAAACCGGCACTCCACGGGGGTCAGATGAGATCCGGTTCGAATGCCCACCTTAAAGATTTTGCGACGTTCAGGAGGCCGCGAGAGTGTGCACGCCCGGACTATTGTGGACCAGGCCGCAATGGGCGGGACGCCACCGCCACAGAAGAAACACACCGCCCGAAGAGGCGACTCGTTTGTAAGCCCTAGACCGTGCGGCTGGCGTTGGGGCTCGCCGCTTACTCTGACGTACGTGGCTAACTAACGGCGGCCACCGTGCGGGTCGGAACGTACAGCCTGGGCGTGCTGCGTACCTGGGCGGGAGGACCCACAGACGTTCAAACATCGCGGCGCCGATCGTGAAGCAGAGCCAAACTCCTCGGCGCCGCCACCGTTGAAGCGGAGGAGGGGCCGGAGTGGGGAAAGGGACCTCGGCCACCTCCCCCCCCCTTCCTCGTGGCGCCTCGCGGAGATGAGTGTGCGGGTGGGGCGGCCGCCCATCCAGTGGGAGAGCTTTGGACCCTTCCGTCGGGGAAGCGGAAGCGTGCGCGCGCTGTTCTGTGCGCGTCGCTTGCAGAGCCCAGGCGACGCGACGCGCCCTCTGCGAAGGAGAAGAGAGACCGCCAGAGACGCCAGCCGCGGCAATCATAGCCAGGGAGGGACGTGCGCACTCGCACCGCGGGCGGACAGCAGGGCGTTACGTATGCGCGTGCGCAACCCCCCCCCCGCTTCGCGTGTATGTCGTCGCCGCTTCTGGGGTTCCAAGAGCGAACGCTGCGTTCGAAATGCGAATTCCCGCGGCGATGGGGACCCCACGCGACGTCGCGGGCGAAGCCCGAAGGACCGGCAGTTGAGACTCTGCCGTTGTGCTACCAGCAGGGCGGTTGCGCTAGGCTACGAAGGGCCGTTTCCACCCGACCCGCCCGGTGTACATTGACGAGAGGTCAGAGGATAGAGAAGAAGACGGTAGGTATAGTAGTAGTAAACGCCACAAGACGACGTCCGGGCAGACACATCGAGAAGGATGCTTAAGAGGATAGGATAAACAGAACTAAGGGTGGAAGACTAGTACTAGGTAATTACAGTGGGAAAACAAAACGATCCAGACACATCCAGACATGAGCACAATCACGAAAGGAAGTAGAAACGGAAGGGGAAAGTAGGGCAAAGAGATGTCGTGGATCGGAGTATGGGCGGTGACAGGATGGGACGGGTGTGTGCTCGAGATCACAGCGGCATGTGGGCATGTAAAGGAGCGACGTGGGCGGCCATGGGCATGGCGTATCAGGTGAGGAAACATTTTCCAACTATGTACAATATGCGGTGGTAGGTGCAGTGCCCGGCGGAGCGCGACGCAGCCACAACGCGCGCCGGAGGATAGAGGCGAAGATGATCGTGATGAAAGTCGTGAACGCCGGGATATGACACATGGATGAAGGAGATGCAGAAGGGAGGAGACGATGAGCCGGTACCGAGAAGAGAAAGAACGGAACGATGCCGAGAAGATGCAGCATGCACACCACCAACGAAGCGGACCTCCGTCAATCAGACGGTCGTTCGCCTTTAAGCCCATTACAGAAGACCACATTCCCGCAGATGGAGCTGCAGGAGGATATCCTGGATCGCACTCAAGACGACTATATGGGCCGAAATAGATCCGGCAGGCGACAGGTCATGCCACCGCACAGGATGGGCGCGACGCAACGTCGATGTGGCGACACGGAGAGAGAGGAGCGACGGAGCGTGGGGATGATTGGACGAAAAGGGAAGACGCATCAATGGAACAATCAGTATTGGGCATGACGATAGCGGGGACAGTAATGCACGCACACTTGATTTGCTGGGTATCTGTTGCGCAGGTGTAGTGCGCGTAGATCTGCTTCGTTGCCGCGCTCTGGTTGAGGGAGACGAAGCGGTGAAGCAGGTAGTTACATGCTGCGTCGTAGTCGTCGCCGCCGTTGTAGTCGGGGAAGTAGTCGCCCAGTGGTGAGCGGGGGAGCTTCTCGGCGAACAGATCAATCTTGTTCAGGAACAAGATCTATAGTGGAACACGGTCGAGCAGAAACACATCCGTCAGCAACCCGGATGACAGGTGTAGCCGGTAATAAGCGTGCTTACGATCGACGTCTTGACGAACCATCTTGAGTTGCATATCGAATCGAACAGGGTCAAGGCCTCCTGCATACGGTTCTGTGGAGCAATTGCGTGGTGAAAACCTGTGCACGAGCGGCAGGAGCGTAAAGAAACGTACGACGCTCTCATCCTCGTACAGCATCTGGTCATACTCGCTCAAGGAGACGAGGAAGACAAGGGCGGTGACGTTCTCGAAGCAGTGAATCCACTTCTTACGCTCGGACCGCTGGCCACCGACGTCGAAGAGCTTGTACGTGAGCTCGCCGACCTTGAACGTGGTCTCGGTGATACCGGTGGTCTTGACACGGGAGCGAAGGATGTCCTGGTCAGTGGGCATGTAATTGGGCGCAGCCATGCGGTCGATCGCGTTGAAGTAGTAGACAGCGGAGTCGTTGAGCTGGAACTCGCGGGAGCGAGCAACCGCCTCCTTGACTGCGGGGTCCTTCCAGAGACCGCGAATAGAGTCCGCAACGTCGCGAGGCATGATGTCGCCCTCAATCTGGCCAGGCAGAGAGAGGACGACAGAGCGACGGGCATCGTTTTGCGGGGAGAGCTGGATGTCCAAGTGAGGCATGGCCTCGAGGATAGCGCTGTATACGGGGACACAGATGAGAGTTTGAGGAAGGCCGGACGGACTAGTCACATACCGCATGGACTGAATCGTATTGGAGTAGATGATCTCCTTGTACGAGTCACGCTCTTGCTCGTTGTAGCCGCCGTGGTGGATGAGCTTCATCTGCTTGAGAACGGTAGACTGGGAGAGAATGCGAGTTGAGCGGGGAGGAGTGGAAAGACGGATGAGGTATCTACCTTGCCGGACTCTCCAGCTCCGAGAAGCAGCATCTTAATCTCGTTCTTAGCCATCATACGGTCGCGCTTGAGCTGGTTCTCAATCTCATCGTTGCCTGCGGAGGAGGGCTGTTGAGCGGAAGGGAGGGGAGGAGGGACGGGGGACGTGTCCGGGGCGGGTTGTTGATGGGAAGTACTTACGGGCCTTTGCCTCGTCGTCAATGCCGGAAGACTGGACGCAACCCATTGTGGATAGAGATGAGGGCGAGAGAGGGGAGGAGGGGGGAAGTAAAAGAGCGGGAGGGAGCAGGGGCGGCTAAGAGCCTTTGGCGGGGGAGGAGGAAGAGGGAAGGGAAGAAGGAGGGATGGAGACAGAGGAGGATCACCCTCTGCGCGCCAACCCCGATGCCCTGGCGCCTCGGCTCGGTGCCAGCGCAGGCCGCCTGCTTCCGCCTCCGCGCCCGACCCGCCGCCCGGCCCCGGCAGACGCCCGTCTCCACGCCCCAAACGCGGCCCTGCCCGACAACAGCCGCCTGCCGCCCCGCCCACCACCGGCACCCCCCGCCGCCCGGCCGCCGCACACGCTCCCCGGGGTCCCGCCGTGTCTCACTCATCCAGGTCCAATGTGATTCCGGCGCCGATGCAACTATGTATGGTACAGCAATATGCAACTAATATCCAATGCAAACTAACTAGACTCTAGCCGAAACCATCCTCAGCAGCAAAACATATACATGAAGCGCATATATCTCCAGCACCCCCACCCTCCGCCACGGCGTGTATCCCCCCAAGTGGCGGCGGGTCAACGCCGCCCCGACGCCGCCCAGAGACGATTCTCCTCTGTCCGTTACGTCCGCCACAGGGTGATCGTCACTGTCGACGGCGCCGATCTCTAGACCAGTGCTGGGACGCGTCCCACCTCCGCCCTCTTCTTCTCCGTCCAACACGGCCTGCTCCTCCGTAGAGGGCGCAGTCTTGCCGCGGTGGGGGGCAAGTCACGCTGACGTGCCCACGCTGACCCACGCTGGGGGCGAGACGTCGTGCGCGTCGTCCTCATCATCCGAAGACACGTCGTCGTCCACCGTGTTCTCCTTGTTCGTCTCAGGCTCCACGAGGAGCTGCATGGGCGCGGGGAGCATGGCGGGCGAAGGGAGGACGGGGATCGCGCCCTCGAGCTGCATGAGCAGGGCGGCAGCCTCTGCGGCCTTGCGAGCGACCTCCGCCTCCTCGAGCTTCTTGAGCTCTGCAGCGGCCTTTTCCTTCTCGAGGAGCTCCTTTCTGCGCTGCTCGCGCTGTGGGACGGGACGTCAGCTACTGGGAGCCACGCGAGGGCGGAGAAGAGGCGCCGGGACCGGAAAGGGAAGGGCGATAATCGATCTGGATCGGATAACTGACCTCCTGCTTCTCCTTGAGCTCGCGCGCCTCGCGCTCCTTCTTCAGCTTCTCCTTCAACGCCCGCTCGTCGATAACCCACTGCCCCGCCTCTGCCGCCGCCGCCTCCGGTCGCGACTTGTTCTTCAGCAGATCTGTCACACACCCACCGCAAAAAACAAACACGGCCATGTCAGCACTCCTGTCTCCCAGATCGCAGCCTCCCCATATCCAACAAAAATTCCCGCGCAGCGCAGCGGCCAGCACAACGACGCACCCGCTCGCCCGCACGGCACGAGACCAACGAACAAACCGGAACACTCACAGCCTTGCAGGGCGGCAACGCTGAACTCCTCGTCCGGGATCGAGTCCGCGAACTTCTTCGCCAGCATCGCCAGCGTCGCACCATCCAGCGGCTTCGCCGAGTGCTTCGCCTCCAGGATCTCTTCCTCCACAGGCGGCGGAAGGTACGCCTGGTTCTGCAGTCCCGCGTCGCTCACCGTGCGCGACCGCTCCTTGCTCCGGCTCGCCGCCGACCGCGGGCTCTGTCCCGCCGTCGAGCTCGTCCGCGACCGGCCTGACGGCAGTCCGTTCGGCAGCGACGGGAGGGGCGACAGGGGCGTCGACGAGCCGGACGGGCTGGCGGGCTCCGAGGAGAAGGCGGACGAGATGGACGAGAAGAGTGTAGAGCCGGCCGACGACGCCCCCGACGGGGACGGCGGGGTCGTGGGGAGCTCGATGCTGTCGAGATCGCCCTCGATCGGCTCGTTGTCTTCGTCGGTGGAGGGGAAGAAGTTGCGGAAGAGCAGCTCAGCCTGCCATTTCGACGCGTTCTTAAACTCAATCCACACGTCCATCCGCCCAGGCCGAGACAGCGCCGGGTCCAGCCGCTCAAGATGGTTCGTCGTCCTGTGTACAAACGCAATCCGTCAGCGCGCACGGGGGAGAGGAGAGCAGGGAGCAAGGCGTACGCAAACAGCAGGCGACCCTCCGATGCGGCCACCCCGTCTAGTGCGTTCAGCAGTCCACTCAAGCTCAGCGTATTGACATCTGACAGCTGCTGCTCCGTCTTGCGTGTGCGACGCGACGAAGACGTGCTCGTTGTCTGCTCGGACGACGGCTTGTCCTTATTATCGCTCTCGGGGCTACCCGTGGAGTTGCCATCTCGTGATGTGCTGCGCGTGAAGGCCGCGTCAAGATCCTCCAAGAGGACAATGCACCGCGCCGGCACACGGCCCATCAGCGTGGTGAGCGTGCTGTCGTTTATCCATGATGACGACAGAGAGACGACGTAAATGTCAAGCATCAACTCGCCCGCGATGGCGTGAATGAGCGAACTCTTCCCCGATCCCGGCACGCCGTAAAGCAAATACCCTCTCCGGAAGGGAATGCCACGGTCGGCATACCACTGCAATACCCGACGTCAGCGTTCGGAGCAGAGCGAAGAGCGTGACAGCGTCAAGGCCGGTGGTACTCGGACGCATCCGTCATGCCCCCTGACCGAAGCCCGCTGACGTACCTTCTCAGACTTCAGGAAGTCCTTGGTGTCCGACAACAGCATCTCCTTTACACCCGGGTTGAGGACGATCGACGACATTGGCCGTTTATGCCTCGAATCCGTCCACCTCCAACAGCCATGCGAATCGGCAAAATAGATTTGTATCCGGTGCACCGCCTCGGCCTCGTACTCTTTCTTCGCCTGGAGAACGAGCTGCTTGAGGATGGAGTTATTCCGGGCGACGACGGACACCGAAATGACCTCGCTGCCGGTGTCACCTTTGCGCCAGCGCTTGACGCGTAGCCAGTGACCGCGGTAGTAGATGGTGTGGGTCGTGTTCGACGTCGGCTGGAAAACGACACGGGTCTTGACCTTGCCTGGACTGTCGTCTTCGTCATCGTCGTCATCCCCGAAGGAGTTGTCGGCGATCCGGGAGCCAAAGCCCGGAGTGGAGCTGCGGGTTGTAGTCTCAAACTCGCGGGAGCGCTGCCACTCGGGACGACGGGAGAGCCAGAGCATAAGCCAATCGTACGGGTAGTCTTCCTCTGAAAAGTGGGCGGTGAGGAAGAAGGCTGGTGTTGGGAGGCGCGGAAGGTGAGTCAGCGTGCGGTAACGTCGGGAGGCGGGGGCGAGACGTACAGTTAATGAAGTGGGACCTGGGAACGGGGAGGAGAGGAGGGGAATGTACGTATAGTACGGGGTGGTGAGCAATGAAAAGCTTATGGGTTGAAGGAAGGAGGGGCATACCAGCCTGAGCTTGCGACGCGTCGCGCGGTCTCGACGGTGCCACCGAGGACGACAAGCTTCATGCCGTCAATCATGGAAGAGCCTCCGCCGCCGCCGACGAGTGGCTGGACGAGGGATCTGAGGGCGTCCATGGCGTAGGATGAGTATGTCTGGAGGTGGGGGAGCCAACGTTGCTGGGGAGGCGAAGGGGGATATGGTGGAGAAGGGGAGAGCGAGGGGGGGTGGTGGAGGTAGGGAGACAAGCGGCGGGGGGCGCTTGGGAAGGAAGGCGGTTGTTGGCGGTAGAGGATCGGGTCGTATGAGCCTGAGGCGGTCCCCCTGGCTGCTCGATCGGGAGAGCGGGCGAGCGGATGAAGTGACTCGCGGCCTCTTTTCTGTCTGCGCTCCCGGGCTCCGAGGGCTCGTTGACTCGCAGGACACGCACGCTTGCGCTTGGCCACGCTGCAGCTTGTTGTGCCACGAAGGGAGAGTCTGGCACCCGCACTCGGACTCGCAGCAGTCGGACTCGGACTCGGGAATCCGGGGCGCGCCCGCGGCTGGTGAGCGCACGGGTGAAATATGGATGCCACTGAAGTGGCGAAGCGAGGGGTCCTGCGCAGGTCGCACAACGTGTTCGGGTGTCGCCTCGTGCGCGTTCGCGTCCCGGAGAGTGGCAGGATGGAGGAGTCGCTAGTGGGCAGTCGCCAGTCGGACTCCCAAGTGGACGCGCCCACCCGTGCGGCCGAGTGGCGCCCCGCGGGCTGCTGCGTGCGGCCCTGGACGGCGCTGCCCAGCGCCCCCGCTGGGGCTGTTTCCAGGCTGTCTCCCCTCTGTCGTCGCCGTTGACTGTTCCGCATCCTCCCACTGTCAACGACCGGTGTCCAGCAGCCGCCCGGTGCTCACACGGGGTGGCGGCAGGCTGAGGAGAGGTGAGCAGGAGAGCGGACGCGCGCGGGGCAGATGTGACGCGTGCGGCGGGGGCGAGATCGTCCGCGCCCGCCACCAGGCTGAGCCCGAGCGTGAGCCGGGGCCAAGGCCGCGAGAGGCCGGCGCCCGCCTGGTGCCCGCCGGATGCTCTCCACGGCGCGCGGGGACGGGGAGAGAAAGGAAGGGCGAGGCCCGGATTGCGCGCGCGGCCGCCCGCCGCGCGCCCGAAGCCCGAAGGAGGCGCGCGCCGACGCGGAGCAGCTGCCACAGTGGCAGAAACGGGCAGGACGGGCCCGACGGGGGGCGCGGCGGCCCCATCACGCGTCGCCCGGCGTCGCCCCCGTTCTCGCGTCCAGCGCCGCATCAGCCCCGACCGTGGCCGTTCGCGGGCTCCTCCCGCCCGCCCGGCCCTCTTGTGCCCCATCCAGCCCGCCCAATGCACCCCCTCGTCCGACGCTGCGCGGGAGACCGACCCGTGCTGGCTCGCCCGCCCGCCTTCTTGGGACGCCTCATGGTTATGGTACGCCCACGCTTCCCGCCCCGGATGCGGCGCCTGCCCCGCACGGCTCCCCAATGCCGCCACGCCCTCCGCTCGTCTGCACCTCATCATCGGGGCACGAATTCCTGACAGCCCGCCTCGCCGCTAGTCCGCTTCCGACCCGAGCGAGAACCTCGAACGTGTCCCGCGCCAGCCCCTCATCCTCCCAGACATCCTCCCAGACCCCAGCGCCACCCGGCCCGCGTGGCCCACTAGCCGTCCGCTGTTTTCCTTCTCGTGTTGTCCCACCCCCGCCACAAGCGCGCTCGGCACCGGTGCACCCTTGCCCACCCCGCTCGCCGAGTTCTTATCCATGCGCATCCGTTTGGAAACCACCACATGTGCTGCTTCGAAAGATGAGGAACAAGGCGCCACCGAGCCTCGTCTACCACAGCCCATCGTCATCGTGCCCCGCAGCGAGCGGCGCGCTCTTGTCAGACTTGTCTCCGATACAGCCGGCCTCCCCAGTTGCCACCCATTCCGTTATTCCCGCCGCAAAAAGACGTTCTCGCGTCCCAGTTTGCCGCAACGTGACCTTCGCCGTCCGCGCTGCTTGATATCGATCATCGGTCGGTGGCTTTACAGTCCTTAAGGTCCTCCATATGCCAAAATGCATCAGCGGCCCGTCCCTCCTAACTTTCATTTCAGTAACTTTGCCGTCGTTGGGAGGTTCCCGTTGATAGGCCTCACTCACCAATGACTCTATCACGTCCTCGTGTTCATCCTTGCCAAACCTTCTTTGCTCCCTCTTCGCACGTTGCGACCGGGCCACACCAGTCCGGTATGTGGTTCTATTGCTCGTTTTCCTCCTCTTCACGCGCCCGCAGAAGCTGGTACAAGGAAGTTTGCGAGACGGACTCGGAGTTGCGCGTGCCTACCACCTTGTGTGTCTTTGATTTCCATGACCGCATGTGGGCGCAGCAGCCCATCTTCCCGCTGCTTATCAACACGTCTGCGCACAGGGGAATGTTGTTGGCTGTTGCCGTGAACACACAGCAATGGCGCGTCAGTATCTGAATAGGCAGGGGCCCTGTTTCCGTTCGTGTCCTGACAGGAGTAGGGAGCTCCGCCCGGCATGCGGCCAACGGTACCTCGATTGGACCACGCCCCCGCCACCTGGGACGCAAATCAGAACCAAGTTGAACTGGAGCGACGACGACAACGAATTATAGTGAATACCTCCGGACTGCGCGACACCTCCCGCCCAGGAACGCAGCGCTACTTGGCAGATATACGCCCCAATGGGCTGGCTTCCTGGATCTGTACCGCCCTGAGGCGGCCGGCCCAAGTCTCCGCCGTCGGACAGCCGTCTAAATTGGTTCCTCAGCGGTAGTAGGCACCGGTGCACAAACTTAACCTATCGACTTCTATGGTGCCCATTCATGCAGCACGCCCGTGGGTTTCTGCGGTGCTGCGTCCCTGCGCACGCACATGGGAGAATGGAAGCAGGGGCGCGCCGGAGCCGGTGCCCTGAAAACGGACGGACGTGGCGGCTTCGGGCGAATCGACGGCGGCGACTCGGTTCGATTCGCGGGTGTTCTCGTGTGCGACTAGGCGTGAATCGATCGTCGTGCGCTGAGGATCGTGAAGGGAGGAGCTGCCTCGAACGGGGCGTGAACGGAGCGGGGTATCAGGCCGCACAAACACCCCACTGGGGCGCGGGGTGCAAGCGAGAGAGGCAAGAATGGTGATACGCTTGCACTGCGATAGGACATACATTATATACAACGGGTCATAGGGCGGAGGTCGTGGTAACGGTGGCGCCTTGAGGGGGAAGATCGATGACTCTCCCGACAATGTTATACCTCTTTCTGTGGGATCACACATCATTTCAGCCGCATGAAGGCGGACATGGGGGGTGCGTGACCGCCATGTGGGGAGAACGAGGTGGGAAGACACGTACGAGAAGAAGTCGTACCAATCGTTGAGGGTCTTCATGTCGCCCGCGGAGAGCGTGCTGTAGTCCGAGACAGCGTCTTCGGGCTTTAGACTGGACATGCCAAGGGCGCGTGAGGCGTCCTTGCCGGCGAAGAGGTTGTACGACTTGCCCTTGCCGTACGTGTCTGGCTTGTGTGACACGTCAAAAACAGTGCCTGGTGCGCCCGGACGGGGGTAGGGTGAGCAAGGGACACGCTAGAAGCGGCGGGAAGCGGGGTGCACCCTTGATGGCCACATATATGGGCTTTGAGGGGTCCGCGCCGTCGAACTGCTTGAGGTGCTCCATCGTGAAGGGGTCGTCCTTGGGCGGCGCGAGGTCGGTGCGTGCGGGCTGCATGACTGACTTTGGTTCAGAGGCAGACGCGCTCTTTTCTTCTGTCTGGGGCGTGGAGGAGGCCTGTGAAGACGGCTGCTGCTGCTTGCGGTTGCGGAGGAGCTGCTGCTCGTAGTTGCGCTTTTCCTCGAGGGAGAGGCTGGAGGTGGAGCCGTGGGCGTTGGACTCGGAGGACTGGGACGGGGTGCGGACGAGGACGGCCTTTGCAAGGGATGCGAGGACGAATGCGGCGGAGAGGGCGATGAAAACGCCGGCGAGCTGAGCGAGCATGTCTGGTGGGCCGGAAGGAAGAGCCTGGCGGGGCGATCGACTCCTTGTGATCTCCTTCCTCTCCCAGATTTCACGGGCGAGTCTCCCTCTCGGACGCCCGGCCCGCCCCTTGTCCAGCCACTCAACGACGGCGGATAAGCCTCACAGACGTCGCGGCCATCTTGCTCTCTTTCTCTAGCACCACCCCTCTCCTCGTGTGCGCATACGCCGCCTCAGTCGAGGGACGAGCCGACAGGCTGCCACGTACATTCTCCCCGCCGCCCTTCCCACCGGTGGCTGCGTGTTAGCACGCGCCGTTTGCCGAATTCCCAGAGCTAGCCGGCGACCTACTCTCGTGGACATGACTGTAGACACGACCTTCTTCTTGGTCGGTGCGACTGGTGCGGACGCCCATACATTCTGTCCCGCCTGTTTGACAGACTATGGCCTAGGCTATCTTGGGGGTGCCGTTCTCACCCGCCTCCTCGGCAGCCCCAACTCTGCACGGTACCACGTTACCGCGCTCGTGCGTAGCGGAGAGAAAGCGCGAGTCTTGAGGACATTCGGAGTCCACGCATTGGTGGGCTCATTGGATGACGTTGAGCAGGTCACGTCGCTCGCTGCTCAGGCTGACGTCGTTATAGAATGCGTATGCTGCGTCCTCGTATCATTTCGGAAGAGTGTGGGCTTACGGTTTCTCTGATCTGCGTAGGCGGATGCCGATCATATAAAGTCGACGAACGCCATTCTAGCTGGTCTAAGGCAAAGATATATTAAAACAGGGAGGAGGCCTGCTCTCATACACACGGTGAGCTTCATGTCCTAAGAAATGAGTAAGTGGCTGAATTTCAATCCCAAAGTCCGGTACAGGTTCGCTTGATGAACATTTGCGTTGTTAAACGGAAGTCGCCTTGACAGATGTTCCAGGCGTTTTGAGCGATCGTGCGGCTGGAATGTACGCCACGAGCATTATTTACTACGACAGCGACCCCGAGCAAATGGGGAAAATCGCTCCGACCCAGCCCCACAGAAATGTGGATCTGGCTGTCGTTGAGGCGGATAGCCAAGGTTAGCACTGCGAGGAATGTCAAGGATGGTCATCTTACTATCGGGCAACATCAGGATATGTCAACACGTATATCGTGATGCCGTCGACGATATATGGGGTAGAAGATAACCCTCTGGTCCAGGCGGGAATAGTGAACCCACAATCGCAGCAAATACCACAACTCATAAAAGCGTCTATAGCCAGAGGAAGAAGTGGCATGGTCGGACTCGGAGCGAATTATAAGCCCAACGTACACATTGATGACGGCGAGTGCATTATATTACTGACTCCTGTTGGTGACTGACTCCCGTACCGCTAGTCGCGCATTTATACGAAGTCATATGGAACGCTGTAATAGCAAGAGATGACATTGGGCATGGTGTAGAGGGTTACTACTTTGGAGAAAACGGAGAGCATACACTATTGAGCGTAGGTGAGGAAATAGGAATGGTGCTGCTGGATATGGGCTTGGTAGACGCGGCGACGCCAACGACATTCACACCGGAGGAAATCGGTAAACTCATGGGTGGAGTAAGTCCTGCCGATACCGCGGTGGTGTTACAACACTGACGCGTTATCCAACTGTGACCTCAAGTCGGATAGCCAAGGAGCCAACTCGCGCTGCAAGGCGGAGCGATCTAGAGCCATTGGCTGGAAGGCGGAGAAGAGTACGGGTGATATGCGGGCGAGCATCAGGGCGGAGGTCGAGTACATGTTGTCGAAGGTCCCTATGTGAAAGGAATATGGAATAACAAATAGAAAGGCAGCGTAGGACGTTCGGAAAGCAGACAAGGTGTGTAGGACCGGGGTGGCCGGACCGGCGGAATGATTGGGAGGGAGAGGGCTAAGCGCCGGAGGGCCGGCGGCGCGGAGGGGACGGGCGTCTACTGGGGCGCGTCTGCGGAAAGCCAACTGGCGAGCGCACGCTCCTCGCGCCGACACACTTACCCCTTCCCTCCTCGTCTTGTTTTCCGCCACTGGTCCAACATGGATCAAAAACCACTCGCAGAGCAGGAGAGGGACATTCGAGACCTTCTCCGACGTGCAGAACGCACGCCAGTCAAGACATCAACGCTTGTCCGCAGTCTTTACTCCTTTCCCTCGCTACGCCTCTGACCCGTCGACCCGTTTCGTTCACCCGCATACAGCGTCGAGACACTCTCAAGCGTCTCATTGATCTCGCGCACTCTGACCATACTTCTCTGAAGATTATCGCCGCCACACACCTCAAGTACTTCATTAAGGACTTCCCGGACCTTGAGGATGACGCCATCAATGCTGTCTACGATCTCTGCGAGGACCCCGTATCAACCGTACGTCCTTCTGCCAAAATTGCCGCATACACAGCCTATATCTCTTCTTTGCAGGTCCGCATAAAAGGATACGCTGCTATCGTTGATGTCTCCAGGGAACAGAGCAAGTGGATTAAACGAAATGCGGACGTTCTCATTCAGCTTCTCCAAAGTGGTAAGCACCCTTCTATCGTCGGCGATTGCTACGACGTCCCTCCTCTGTTCCCTCTCGCTTTGCCAACCATGCGGCCTAATCACACTCCTCGCCACTGCACACTTCGAATGATCCGGGACTGACGCTCAATTTCAGATGAACCAGAGGAAGTAACGTTTGTCAAGAGGGCTCTCACCCAACACCTCGACATGGACCCTGCGGTGACGTTGGGTGTTATATGTGATCAAATCGTACCTCCCGACGAGCCTCTGGATGAAGAGGAAGTTGCCATTCGGGAGAGGCTTCGTTCTTTGGTATTGGCTTTCCTTGCTGGAGAGGCCAAACGCCCCCTAATGGAACGCCATGCGAGTGTCGCTGGCAGTCCAGGAGAACAGGTCCTAGTCTCGGGTTTATTCAAGGTTAGCTAGTGTTCATATAAAAATCGATCCGAAAGGCTCACGCCACTGTATTGTTTCAGGCAGTTGCAAAGCTCCCGGCCAGCGAAGCTCAAACAATCATCAAGGATATTCTCGCCTCCCTTCCGTCGTTCAAACCACCATCTTCTCGAGGCAAAGAATTGCTTGATATTATCCTCGCCCAACTGCGCGCCACACTCAAGTCCGATTTTCCCTCTGACGCTGAACACATTTCGCTCGATACCTCCAAAAAGTACTTGGATCTTGCATTGTTCATCACTACGGACAAACGCCTCGCACATTCAAGCCATCTGCTCCGCTTCTTCTATTCTTCCCTCGCCACAAAGCACGTCCTAAGTCGTCTCGACGAGGATGGCCAGGCATATATCGTCGAGGGAGTTGCAAGAACCCTTGCTGTCTGTGAAGAAGCTGGAAACCGCGCGCCACCCACAGCACCTGCCGCCGATCTGGGCAAGACTCCTGGTGGCGCTTCAGAGGCTGCCGAAGATGCAGCGCTACGTCGTCAGTTTCCCGATGTATGCGCCGTCTTGCTTGAGGTGAGCATCGGAGGTCAGGTGATGCGGACGATATACTTAGATGTACTGTAGACCATCGCGTATATGCCGCTTCAAGAGCGCAGACCCTGGAAGGCGTGCCATACATTGGTTCAAATGATTGCTCGCGTACGTTCCCATTCAGGTATCTCGGCACAGACTCTGATTTAGTTGTCTCCAGCGTAAGCGAGACACTCATTGGCATATCCCTCGGCCACTTCTCGACGCCCTCCGTCACATCGAGTCTCTCCCTATCCCACCTCAGGCCACTGTCCAAGAAAAGACTGCGCAAGAGCAGGTACACAGTGTCATCAGGGTTCGCAATGGGCCGCTTCTCGTTCTCCCGTCATGTCTCCGACGATCTCCTCTTTTCTTTTCTTGCCTTGTTTTATGCAGTCATTCCTCGAACCGGTCAAGACTTCCCCGGTCGACGCGCAGGCAGACGCTTCAGCTCCGTCACCTCAGCATGATATCGATGGAGAAAAAGGTAACGTGCATGCCCCGGTAGGAAATGGACGAGCGGATGGAGATGCCTACACGAGTCACCTCGCAGGTGGCGATGGGAGCCCTCAGAAGGCCGACCAGCGGAGATCCGCTAACCAGAACAAGCGGAAGGCCGATTCACCGAACGGGCCTTCGCTAGATTCACCCTCATCCGGTGCAAATATCCCGGTCCACCAGGGCTCATCAGGGCCGCCGGCCTCTCTTCCTCCACGACCTTCCGCCGCTACCGTTGCGTCAAGTTTGGGTGGAACGCTAGATGCTTCTCGGTCCGACAGGCCATGGGAGAAGGCAGGGTTAGGAAGACAACGACGTTCATCCCCTCCTAGCGCGCTGGACTCTCCGTCATCCGCTGGCCCTTCCACCGTCGGACCTCCGCAGGACGCCGGCGAATATAGGTCAGCGAAGAAACCTAGGGCAGACGATCGCCCGCGCGGTGCGATGGGCTCAACTCCGGTGTTTACGACTATTCGCGGTGCGGCGACAGCATTGGATTCTGGGGACGTGTCAGGCAAAGGGAAGGCCACAGAAGGCTCTGCTTCGACGTCCACCCCATCTCTCCTCAGTCGCATGATGAATGGGGGGACGGTTTCGCCAAGTGCACGTTCCCACGAACGAGACGGGGGTCGTAGATCCGGTCGGGGTGGTGGTAGCGGCGAGAAGTCGAAGGAGTGGGAAGGAGAGGGAAGGAATCCGGGTGCAGTCCCCGCGGTCCCTGCCAAACGGCGCTCAGACGCCTCCGCAAACGCACCGTCGTCGACCGCCCGTCCTGTGCAGACTTCGGTGACATTCTCGTCGGGCCGCGCGCACCAGCCGCAGTCATCCGTGGATCCGGACAAGGACCCAGTCGGTGGATATAGTATCCGCGGTGCGGCGAAGGCGAAGGCGGCTGGTCGGACATCACCTACTTCCGGAGAAGGCGCAGGGTCGCTATTGCAGCGCATGCAGCCACAGCGGGAGGGAAGCGGGCATAGTTCAGATGGAGGCAGAAGAAAGAAGAGGATGAAGCATTCTTAGGGCAAAGGAGGGGTGTTCTATGATGTGGTTTCGGAAAGGTGTCCGGAGTCATGTTGGAGTAGTGTAAGGGGTTGGCGACTCGGAATACGCGACTCGGAATACGGAGGGGTCGTAACTGGTCCGTCTTATCTTCACCTGATAGCATTTTTGTTAAGATTGGGACCGTCTACATCGACCACACACTATCGGCAAACCTAGCCTTCGAAAATGTTGCGTTTATCCTCGTCAAATGACATACAGCAATAGGGGTCTGCTACCATCCTCCCGTTTCATTCGCCAGGCAAACAACGTGCATAGGGACTAAGTGATTGCTAAAAACATGTGAAACATCACATTGGGAGTCACAGTACAAGGGGCTCGTAAAGTATTGTAATGCGTCCGAGAGAAAGCAAGGAGCTCAGGGGACTTCTAGAACAACGTACTGTGATATACACACTTACGCATTTCGTCCCCAGTGCATCTATCTAGACCGGATGTGTCATGTCAGATGGTGCCTCGAAAAGGTCCTCAAATGCATCTCGCGATTGCCCGATGACTCCGAAAGCGTCTTGTAGTGTGCGTCCCAAGTAATCCAGCTCCTGGATAACCGCTTTCATCGTGAGAGCGTACGCGAAGAAGAGCAGGTGACGTGAGCCTTTGACGTCTCGGTTTCGAACTACGTCTAATTTGCGAATAGCATCGACCTGTCGGAGGGGCATGGTAATGAGATGGTGCTAGAAGACGACCTAAAAGTTGATGCATAATACTTGCCAAGCGAAGGCGAGCGTCCTCCGCAGGCGGGAGGTATGGGGGCAGTGGCGACTTCAAACGGAACGCTGCGGCTAGGGTGGAAAAGTACAGGATGACGTTTCCGACCATCTCGCGCCGTTCGCGGTTGACAGGTATGATGAAGTCACGCCGAACAGTCTGTTGCAGGACATAGGGGCAAGGTCAGTTATCGCCGTTATGTGTCGATCAGGATGCACAGCTGACCGTGTGCCTGTAAGGGTCCGGGGTTAACGTGCGAATACGAGCGGGGGCAGCGCGGGTGTGGACGTACCATTCTTCTCGCGACGTCACGCATCGCATGCTGTGCAGCCTGTCCAGAATCGCTTGCAGGCTTGTCAGGATGGTTCGGTAGAGGCCGACGGGGAAGGGACCCTTGAGGCGCGGCTCGTGCTGGGTCTGCGCCAACAGGCCTTGGAGTTCAATCAGCTTGATCTGAAGATGGAGCTCCCTGTGGGCAGTGGTGATTAAAACATAAAGCAGGTGATCATAGGTGTATAGACGCACATAGCCATGAAGTTTTGGATTGATTGTGACATAGCTGGGTTCACATGTAGTAGGTGTGACTCCTCGGTGGATGAATCGTCGTCCGTGATGGCGTGTAAGTGGAACTCTTCGTCTGAAAACGAGTTAAAGGCAACTAGTCGGGTATACAACCATCCAATGTTAAGGCAAAATCTGATCATATGCGTTCGTATCAGCAGATGTCCTCCACTTTGGTCGGGCATTATGCACTTACTCGCCCAACGCCCGGCTCAGTTCCCGTCTGGCCTCAGCTGGCCACCAGTATCGAGAGACGATGGCCGCCCAGACGACGCCGATGGCTACTGAGATGGCGCGCTCAACAGCTATATCGAATACTGGTACGTCCCTCTGGCGAATGTTGTAGCTATGGAGCACTGTTGAGTTACCTTGGTCATAGCATACAGCACCAGATTACGACGTACCAATACAGACACGTCAGGTTATACGTCAGCAGGACGAAGCGGGCCGAGGTGGCATATTGTGGCTTGGCCATAATGTAGTAGAAGCACGGGATGGAGTAGAAGAAGCCGAAAATGGATAGCACCCAAGCATTTTCTGGAAATGCGGACCAAACCACAAAGGCGGTGGCAGCGCCGAGCCTAAATGGCATGCCAAATCAGAAAAGGTTGTTAGAATGTGTGCGTCTTCGGTGCTCACAGAGTTCCAAGCACCCGAAGGACCCCCATATAGTTCGTAGCCCCAATGGTTGGTGAGATAACAACGAAAAACTGTGCGCAAATCAGTTCATTTGGTCCAGGCGAGGAAACGAATAAAGACGACATACGGATATGAGAGCCCATTCTCCCCTATACTCGACGAACACAGGTCGAGTTGCTTCAAAGAAGGCCGGAGCAGCGAGAATGGCAGTAGCCATGCCGGTCTTGAACGCGTGCTTCATATCTTGCTGTTGTAGCCGGGCGCCCAATGTCCACAACAATCGCTTCACTCGGCCAATGAAAGTAAGGTTGTCGGGGTTGGGAGTCTGAATGGTGTTCGGTGCGTGGGGTGTGACCTTAGGGAATGAAGCGGCCTTATGGGGTTTAAGCTGACCACCGAAGTAATGAGCTGAGGACGGGTAAGATATGAGCATTTTCTAAGCACAAGAGGGTGAAACATACATAGCCGTTTTCGCAGGTCCGTGTGCGTTCGGCGACTAGTGCGCTCGGTGGGCCGCCTGAGGCTCGAACCACACCGGAACAGTGACTTGATGCGGCCGAGGAAACCCCGTCGAGCAGCGTTAGCCCCTTCGATGCTACAAATGCGACCCATGGCGTCCACGAGAGAAATGAGCTCCCGCGCGTACTCTTGCATTGTGAAGATGAAGCTGGTGGAGCGGTCAGCGCTGGGAACAACGAGGAAATGCGGAGATAGAATGGAGCTTACAAGTATGCAAGGAATACATTCTCGCTTTCATCTCCTAGAAGGACTTGGTTCTCCGAGCCAACAGACATCATGGAGGCGCGGGACCCTGACATGGAGACATTTCCGTTGCGGTACATGCGTAGTACAGCGTGGTTCGAAGTGCTTTCAAACGTGAAAAGGGAACGCTCGATGTTCTCGGTGATGTTTGCGAAATCCGTTGGTTGCATCGACATCCGGTTGGTCTTCTTACGCGGTTGGACGAACGCCTCTCGTAAGCGCTTCAGCGTAGAGATGCAGTTCGTCTGGACGTATGGCAATGGTAAATCAAACGTCATTGCAGTTGTAACTAAGAACGTACAGAGAGAGCTTTGAGCGGGGGCCCCAAGTCGTCCATAAGGTCACCGAAAACCGTCGCCGCGGCTTGAAGAAGGGCAGTCTCCTCGTCCACGGGGGGCACACCATTACCCGCGTCGGCCACTTTTCCTTTTCCATTCTCGAGGTTGGAGAGATTCTTGAGAACGAGCTTGCCCTCCCGGTGTCCCTTGATGAGTTCGTGCTGAAGGCTAACCCCGCTGCGCAGCCCGTTGAGGTGTTGTGCAAGCCGATTGAGGCTGTCGATCGCGTCCTCGTACGCCTGGCCGGAGCTGCCCCGGAGCTGTGCCTCTTCGCCGACTTTCCCCGGGCCGCCGAAGAACCGCTCGGACTGGGCCTCAACGAGGCTCTTCTTCAGGGAAGTGAACGAGGATTGATGGCTGGCAACGGCGCGTTGAAGCTTCTCAGCACTGAATGCTTGTGGTTGCTCAAGGAGGAAGGTCTGTGTGAGCATGCTGAGGAGGGTGGAGAAGGAATCGAGGGTCTGTGTCATATTGTTCTGGAGGTTCTTCGTCGCGCGTTGAGGCCACATGGCTAAGCAGACCACATTGGAGATGAGGGCACCGACAAGGACGATGAGAGCAACCTGGAGAAGGGTTTCTATGCCTCCTTCCTTTACGATACTGACGAGCAGCCGATGAGCGCATTATGTAGGAGGCAGAGCTAGATTTGCGTTGCTTACACAGTGAAGAGTATGATTGCTGTCTGGCTACAAGCTGAACAGCACATTAACCTCACTGTACTCAAATTGAACGGGTGAGCGTATCTGCGAACCTGTATTGAACGATGGTTTGGCCATCCAGACTTTCATCCATGCCACAACAGACATCCCGAGACCGATCATGAGAAGGACAAGAATATCTGCCAGCCATTCAAGACCGGGTTGAAGCTCAAAGAACCAGTACACGCTCATGCTAGATAGGGAGACAAAGGAGGCGAAGACAAGGCCCATCATACAGTATATGTCTGCCTCAACCATCGCTCCCAACGTCTTGGCAGGGTTGAAATAGACGGCACTGATAGTGGGTGAGTATGATGTCAAGGCAGCTGAGAGTTAGGGACTCACATAGTGGCCACCATATGCCCCGAAGGGGAGGGGATACGGTCGCCGGGATCACCGCCGGTAATGTCTGCGATGAAGCCCGAGAGGTAAGGGGAGAACGTGAAGAGGGAGCCGATAAAGTAAGCGACACAGCACTTGAGGATGTTGCGGTACAGCGGGGGTAGGGGGGGTATACGAGAGGGCGAGTACCACTTTGGTTGTGTGGAGACGGAGCGAGCGGAGGAATGGCGGGCATGGTCTGAATTGGCAAGGATAGAGCTGTCATCGGTAGAAGCGCGGGTAGAAGCGTAGTCAGGCGGGGGAGGAGAAGGGCTGGAAGGGCTAGGGAGGTTTGAAGGACGGCGGGAGTGCTCAGAGTGGAAAGAGTCGAGGACGCCGTTGCTGGAGGGGGCAGGATCAAAGTAGGAGCCGAGGGTGTCACGGGCGGAGCGCGGAGAGGGCAACAAGGTTCGAGCGCGGACGGTGCTGGCAGGAGTTGAGGTGGAGGAGGCGTTGGGGAGAGGGCTGTCCTGCGAGATGAGCTCGGCGAAGAGGGACCATTCCGGATGATGGGGAGGGTCGTCAGATTGAGCGAGGCGGGAGTTGCGGGAGAAGGATGAGGCAAGCTCTTGGACGCGGGAGACGGTGTCGTGGCGTCGCTGGTTGAAAGATAGCGAGGCGGAGAGAGCGCGGCGAAATGATGGCCTGTTCTCGTGGGGTATATTTTGGGAAGAGGGAGGGGTGCGAGGGGCGTGGAGGAAGGATGGGGTGGGCCGGGAGTCTGGGGAGCCGACAAAGCGGGAGAGGTCGTCGTCAAAGAAGGGCTGCTGGCGGGGAGAGCGGGCTGGAGTGGGGATGGGAGAGGAGCGAGAGGGCGGGGAGAGGTCCATAGGACGAGCAGCGGGACACGCTGAGGAGGCCGGGAGAGAGGCGTCGGTGAGCGTCCGAGTCGAGTGTCGGGCGATGGCGAGAGCGCTGGCTGCGTTGGAGGCAGCGACTGGTCACCCGAGGCGCGTCGCGACTTGCGGACGTCATCGAGCGGGGCACGTGGCTGCGGGGTGGGCGCCTGATTGCCGAGCCACATGGACGAGGCGGGAGAAAGCAGGCGCAGGCGCTGGCGTACGACGGCCAGGCAGGCTAAGCACGGCTAAGCGACGCTCCTCCAGTCCAAGCGTGCTCGAGACAAGAGCCTCGCGAGAGCCCCGCCGTGCAAAACACATCCGCCATGGACCCCCGCGCCCATGACCCTGCACCCCGAGCTGTTTCGGCTCTGGAAATGATATTCGCCCATCTGCATCATCTCTCCGCCCGCAACGACCACCGAACTGCCCGTTCCGCCTCGCCTCCGCTCTTCTTATAGCCCCACCTCCTTCTCTTCTCCGTCCCCTGCCCTCTTCTGCTCCTCCCTCTCCCTCTCTCTTCCCCCCTCTCCTTCCCTTCCCCTCCCTCTGACGACTGACGGCCAGCCATGCGCGCCTTTCTCTCCTTTGCCCTCCTCGTCCTCCCCCTCGTCTCCGCAAAGAGATCCAGCCACTCCTTCAAGAAGCGCACTTGCCCCGTCAAGAACTCAACAGCTCCCGCATCCTCTTCCTCCGTCGTCTCCGCTGCCTGGTACGCCGGATGGCACTCGGACGACTTCCCCCTCGACTCTGTCAGCTGGGACAAGTACACGCACCTCACCTACTCTTTCGCGTAAGCCATCCCGGCCCGTTCCCCGCTCCTCCCTTCCCCTCACCTTTCCGCTCCTCCAGTGTCACGACCCCCGACGTCAACACCCTCTCTCTAGACGGCTCGAACGGTGATCTCCTCCCCACCTTCGTCGACACCGCCCACAAGAATGTAAGTCTCCCGTTTCCCCGCACTCGCGATCTTTCGCCGATCTTATTCCGCACATCTAGGGCGTCAAAGCCCTCGTTTCCGTCGGTGGCTGGACCGGCTCCCTCTACTACTCCACTGCAGTAGGCTCCCAATCCAACCGCACCGCCTTCGTCAAGACCATCACCGACTTTGCCACAAAGTACAACCTCGATGGCATCGACTTCGAGTGCGCCTCTCCTTTTCCTACTTTGGCATTTTAAATCTCACTCTCATTTAGTTGGGAGTACCCTGGCTCTCAGGGAATCGGTTGTAATGCCGTCAACCCCGACGACACCACCAACTTCCTCACCTTCCTCCAGCAGCTCCGTGAGGACCCCGTCGGCAAGAACCTCATTCTCACCGCCGCTACTTCCGTCTTCCCTTGGGTTGGCCCAAGCGGCGACCGTCTCACCGACGTTTCCGGCTTCGCAAAGACCCTCGACTGGATCGCCATCATGAACTACGACATCTGGGGCTCATGGAGCTCTGCCGTCGGCCCCAACGCACCCCTCAATGACACTTGCGCATCCCCTGCGAACCAACAAGGAAGCGCCGTCAGCGGTGTCGCCCAGTGGTCCGCCGCTGGCATGCCCGCCAACCAGATTGTCCTCGGTGTCGCATCTTACGGCCACTCCTTCTTCGTCGACAAGTCTGCTGCCATCACTTCTAGCGGCAAGATGAACGCGTACCCCGCTTTCGACGCCTCCAAGCAACCCACTGGTGACAAGTGGGACGATGGCGCCGGCACCGACGAGTGTGGCAATGTCTCTGGCCCTGGCGGAAACTTTGACTTCTGGGGTCTCATCGACGCCGGTTTCCTCACCTCTAACGGCACCGCCGCCTCTGGCATTGACTATCGTTTCGACACTTGTAGCCAGACGGTAGGGTTTCCTGCGTGATCAAAACAATCAACTTCAGGGCTGACAGGCGTTCGTGCTAGGCGTACGTCTACAACGACAATACCAACGTCATGGTGTCCTTCGACGACGCCCGTGCCTTCGCCGCTAAGGGCTCATTCATCAAGAACGAAAAGCTCCGCGGCTTTGCCATGTGGGAGGCGGGCGGTGACTCGAAGGACATCCTTCTCGATTCCATCCGCTCTGCTGCCGGTGCCGCCTAATGGTCCGGTCGTCGCTCACGGCCACGGCCCACTCTCTTGTAGCCTCGATTCGTTCCTTTTGGTCTCGGCTCCCAGGTGACCGGATGCCGACCCTGTATGTAATGGCGCTCTCGAGACCGTCCACAGGTGGTTCGGTTTATTGTTTCAGCTGTCTAAGATGTTTTGTGTCGCCAATAATATAATGCAGTTCTTTGCACACGCTTGAACCTTTGGGGTGCCCATGGAAAGTAGAGGTAGTAGTTGGGTCAATCGTTTAAGCGAACATGGAAGGCATGAGATAATTTGAAGGTAGTGAATACCGAAGGCGGTGCTACCAAATAACGCGTGAAGATGCGGCCTCACAAGCCCGTCTTCCTTGTTCCTCCTCTTTGAGCGCATCCGTTGTCGATGTCAAGCAGATACCACTGACGCGAACCCCATATGGGCCTCTCGCTAAGGGCGCCGAGACCGCAATATACGAGATGGATGAACGCGAACCTCGGAACTGCCCGAACAGCCTAACCAGGAGCTCCCAACCACCCAAGGGTCACAACACAAGACCGGCGGCGGCGCTCTGAAGAGCCCGACGTGCCTCGAGGCAAGCGAGCTGCTATGGATACCGACAGATACCGACGGTGAGACTTCAGGGTTTCAGAGCCCGACGCACGCACGCACCCGGTCCCGCGGGGCTTGCTTGCAGATTCAGCGCACGGCGGCCCTGAATCTGCCTGAATCTCCCTACATCGAGTCGTCCCTGATGTGGCGGCCACCCGTTCCGTGGCATCTGCACATGAGCTCGCGTCCGCCGCGAGCGGGGCCCGCCAGGCACGCCCTGGGGGGGCGGACGGATGTGCGACGGACATAGACATAGAGCGACGGTGCGGCTCAACGTCTGGAGGTGGCTGGGCAGCGGGCACGGGTGGGAGATCGCATCGCCTGCGATCAGTGGCTTGCGCGCGCTGCCTCGGGGAACGCATGGGTACCTGACTGACCGCAGGCCCTGGGCTTGTTGCGGGCTGGATCCCTGGATGGATGTGCGGGTTCGCGTGCCACGGGCGCAGGGATATGGTTGGTGGTATGGACAGTTCGTGCTGGGCCGCAGGCGGACGGCGCAGTGAATTTAGCATTTCGACGTGGAGATTGGACAGGCGCTGCCGGCGGCAGTCGGTCGTGGCGCAGTCCGCGCGTACGGTAACATCATCGAGGTTCGCGGTCATTGGCAGGAGGGGCTGCGAGCCGTCCGCTGAGAAGCCGGGGCTGAGATGTCGCCCGGGTTCGTGGCGCACGGTGCCCAGCCCAGCGTAGCACTAACCGTAAGCGCAGACCACGATGGACTGCGGCAGGCGATTGGCAAGCTAGGACGGGCTATCGAGAATCCTGGAGTGGCACTGGCCTGCGGAGCTGATAGGGCGGCGCGGCGCTGTAGGGAAGTTTGTTAGAACTTAGGAAGAAGGCTCGGCGCTGAGAAGGCGAGTGACGGTGACAGTGAGTCCACAGAGAATCGTGCGGGCGTCTTGTCGGGCTCGGAGAATTATGATACTGCGGTGATGAGTATGTGAGCGCGCTATTGAAGTGAGTGGCTCGAAGCTGAAGCTTACAGTAGGATCGCGTTCGCGAGGCGCGCCGAGACTGCGCAATAAAGTTGTTGTATGCCTCGTGTCCGCCCACTTTGACGCGTCGCGGCGCTGGAGCGGATGATGGTTAGATGCACATCAGGGACGCGATGCAGCCGCGAAATTGATGGATGACTCAGTAGCCGGTGGGTGCGAATAACAGGCAGCGGAAGCGTAAACTCACTTGTAATCAACGAGGGGCGGCATAGACTGCCGAGAGAACTGGGTGTACAAAGCGTTCGTTTCTCGAGCTGGGCAGACAAAGGGGGTGCTATCTCGGGACGAAGGGACGGACGTAGGACGACGTAGTAGCATGGAGACCTCACCGGGGCCGCGGACGGGAGATTCTCAAGAGGTGACTGTCACCGTGTTGTGAGTGTCGGGGAGGACCATGTGGACACGATTGTGAGCGCACAGGTATTGTACTTGATATCGGAGCGCTCCGTTGCATCGGGCGTAAGGACTGAGCAAGAACGTAAACCGTAATCGGAAGAAAAGGCACTGTGGGAGCGGCTGGGGGATCGACGGCGGGCAAGAAGGGGTGGGAAATGACGGACGCGGTTTGAGTGCCGCTGTGTGGACAAACCGATCCGGAGCTGTTCGTCGCACTCGGATGACAAATGCGCCCTCGAGCTCGAGTCTGAACAGCCTGCAGACGAGTCGGAGCCGCGTGGCGGACAGGGACTCGCGCGGGACTTGGCGTGAATCGGTGGCCATGATGGGCAAGTCGTGGGCGATGGCCGGGGGTTGGAACGACGGTGTTGCAGAATGGAGGAGGGGAGGGAGCCGAAGGCGAGTCTGTACTGCAAGGAGAAGGACGCGTTTCGAATGGGTGGGAGGTGGCATCGCGGCGTCGATCCGGACGTGCTGCGATGCTGACCTCGACCGCCGCACTCACGCCCACCGCCTCTCCATCATCCGCGGCGGTGCTCCCGGCCCGCCCCTCCCGCGCCCTTCTTCGGCATTTGCCTCTGTTCGGCCGGGCTGCCGGCTCTGTCGGCACCGCTCCCTCCGCTCTCGCTTTCACCGACTCGACAACGCCGGCCAAACCGCTCGTCCGTGCCCTTGCCCATCCATCCCGAGTGTGGGCATCCCCATTCGCTCGAGCCGACAACGAGGACCAGTCCACCCAAGCCTGGGCCCGATTCCACCGTTGTGCGTTGAAACACGATCGTGCCAACGTAAACGCTCCCTCGGACCGACCGGCTTGCAGCTTGTAACGGCTGTCAATGGTACAACGCTGCATGAGGCAACAGTAAGTCCGTCGTAAGTGGCCCTCCATGACGTACTCAAAATCATAACAGGCGCCAGGATTATCCCGCGCTGCCCCGCGATGGACCGACCAAACCTTCGCAAATTCGCTCGCGGGTAACTTTGGCCGTGTCCCCCTGCTCCTGAAGCTTGAGCCTCGGCGTTGATGCGATAGCCGTCCCCAGGTGCCTGTATTGAAGAAGGCAGAGTCAAAGTAAGCTACTTGCTTTTCTCCATGCTGTTGTTCTCACCATGCGTGACCCGACTTCTTCGTCGTCTTCCAGGCCGAACTGCCGTTCCGAACCCAGGGTCGGGCGAGTGCATCGGCGTCACGCCTCTCAATGAACCCCCATCAGCGGTGGGATTGACACTGGAGCGTCGGTGAGCTAGCCACGGCCGGCGCTCGCCTTCTCCGCCGGATCCGCCCGTCTTCTATCATCTCATAATCAGTGCCGTCCGCCAGAAGCGTATGTCTGGCAACGGCGGGGCGGCACGGACGCCGCCAGCCCGCGGCGCGGTTCTGTAGACCGGCGACACGCCTCCCTCGGCTCCAATTGATTTTCGGAGCTTTGCAACATCGCGGCAGATCCCAGGTTCTCATTGGCCACGAAGGTTCGGGGTTTGAGAATCGTCTGACCGAGTGTCTACGGCAGGACGAGTGTTTGGGCTCCGCTTGAGAGTGTTTTGTCTGGACGTGTCCAACCCACACGCCGCCCGTGTCACGCGCCAGGCCTCCTATCCTGACCGGGGTGTGTGACGCCATACCGTGGCACTCTACCCGAAATCCGAGGGTTTCGGGGGACGTGAAAGTATTTCCTCAGTCTTCGGTGGCCGTCAAGTCAGTATTAACCTCTGACGGCGACTTGAGATGACCCCGATTTAGGTGTGCCTCGGGTTTAGCGAGGGACCGACGTCAAAATGGGACGTATTCCAATTTCCCGAAGTTTGCAGTATGAGGAGGCTATGGTAGAGGATCGGTTTAGACGCAATGCGCCACACTGTTTCGTACGGACCAAGGAGGAAGCGCCCAGGCCCCAGACCTGGAAATGTCATTCAAATTTCACGTCTAGGGGTGGCTTGGAGGAGTGGAGAGGCAGGCCAAGACGGCGAAAGGATCTCTCGCAAGGAGCGCAGACGGGACGACCGGACGTGGTTTAAGCAGACGTCGAGTGGACGGTGAATTTGATAAACACTGGGCAGTAAGCGATCTCGAGACGCGGTGTACTGTGCGGGGGCACATGGAAACGAGGGAGACGCCCGGGCGGTGGACAGCATTACGGAGTGGAAAAGAGGGAGATCGATTTACTCCAAAGCGATGATAGTTTCTCCGCAAAGGACCTCGCCCGCCCTCTCGTAGGAGGGGCAAGTCTGCGATTGAAAGGTGGCGATTCATTAATCTGGCACACCACGCGACGGAAGAGAGAGCCCGAAAAGGGAAGCGACGCGTGGACAGAAGAGATCTGAGATGGGGGATCAACGGGACGCGGCGATGGGAAAGCAGAGGGCTGGCGCATGGGAGAGGCGGGAGAGTGTTTCAGGACGAGACGCGAAGATTAATGGTTGTCTGCGATGAGAGGGTGATGCCGTACAGGGACGGTGTGACGGGGAGGGGGCTGGCGCGACTGGCTATCGGGGGTGATGGTCGTCTGCGGGGAAGCGAGGGGGACTAGTCCCGAGTGGAGGAGGAAGGGGATGCGGTGGCAAATGGGCGGCGAAGAGAGGCGCGGACACCGGAATTTGGAGCGGAGAGGAGCGGAGGGGAGGAGAGGGCGAGAGGGATGCGTCCGGCGGGAGAAGGGTCGAGTCGAGGAAGAGGCGAGCACAGCCTCCTGGATAGAAGCACGACAAGGTTTGTGTTACGTCTGCGGGGATAGCGCCGGGGATGGCGCCAGCCAGAGCGCCCAGTCTCGCTCAGCCTCGCTGGACAGGCACTCGGCTGCACGCGCTGCACGCGGTTCGCGCTCCGGGGCGGATGGGGACCGATTCCACGACGATGCGATGGCGCCCAACACATCTGCGGCCTGCCACGCAAAACAGGCGGGAATGCGAATCCCGATGAGATCGCGGAAATGGACGCGGCACCCGCGGCCCGGCCATGCCGCCGCCCAGATTGCGTTTCTACCGACGATCTTGCCGAGTGCGCGGACGCCAGGGACGGACAGTGGAGCGCAGGGCGCACGGTGGAGGGCGGGCGCAGCTGGGAGGGCGTGGGGCGGGACGGCGGGGGCGGAAGAGGGAGGGGGACGAGG
>FTLJ01000301.1:0-18367 GCA_900155495.1 Porogramme epimiltina
AGATCGTAGAGGGACTGAAAATAGTACTCTTGAGGTGCGAGAATGCTCGATATTGAGTGAAGTACGTACCGCTGTTCCCTCTTTCCCTTGCCCCCGTGAATCTTGTGCGTTGGTCGAGTCTTGTGCGCTGCGGAGTTAGCTGACAGGCGCCGTGATGGATGAGCGGCGGCCCGAGGTTTAGATGGTTAGGTAATCATTCAACGTGTGTCGCTCCTCATGGGGTGCTTGATCTGCCCCTGTTGGACCCCCCGGAACATGCTTGCCCCCGACCATATATCACTGTCGCCCCTCCCACTCGTCGCCTTCGACTCTTTCCCCCCAACTACGTGCATCTCCGTCTCCCTCCTCCCTTGCTTCCTTCTGCCGTTACCCAGTGAAGTCCAATGGTTTGTCATTCTCGTAACGGTTTTTCATGTGTGCATACCAATACTTACTCTAGGTCCACGCCCCATGCCACACCAGGCAGCCGAAATATAGGAGTAAGTCGACACATAGTAAGTCAGATCCATATCGCTAACTTGTTCCTATAGATGCACTCCCAGTCCCGAATCCCATCCGCGCTCCAGTGAACGAGGATGAGCGGCGGCATCAACTGGTCCTCTACTCGACTACGGGCAAGGTGAGTGCGCTGATCACCTCGCGATGACCCCCGTGCTCACGACGTCTGCCCCGCAATGAGACAGGGTCAGGCCTCCCTCAACGATGTCCGCCCCGTTAAGATCTTCATGCGCTCGGTCGTGCAGCGCCAGGGTTACGGCGAGGACATGTGGCGGCTCTCACAATGCGTGCGTGGTTCGTGCTCTCATGACAGGTGAGTATGCCACGCGCAGTCCGTTGTCTGTGTCTGCAGGGCATCCGGTAGGGCTCACAGATTGCACGGGTCACCACCGCTACTCATCCGACCCTCACAAGTTTGTTGTGGATCCGGCTGGTGAGTACTCTGTTCCTTCTCTCGACAAACTCCGCTCTGACGACTTAAAGCATAGGTTATTCTGTTGTGTGGCTCATCGGCGACATGTAACAGACGTGTAAGTAGTCCGATATTGTTTACGCGGCTACGTGTCAGTAGTGTGCGCATTGTAATACTAGCAGAAATTGTATAGCCCGGTTGTCTTTGTAATTTTAGTACTCATAATCAATATATCGCTATATTTTAATCTTTTTTGGGTGATTCAGCGGGAACAGGACCCCAGAACAACGCTTCCGACCAGCCATACATTGGCCAGACAGCCCCCGATCATACAGCCCCTCACGTCCGGTCACACTTGGTCTGACGTGCACCCACGTATGGTCGCGCATCATCAGACACGCGCGCTCATATGACCGGGCATTATCTGACAGCGCGTGGGGTCTGGCAACCAGCCGGTCATACCCGAGGGCACGCATGATAATGTAATATATTGTATTCGACATTAGGCCAGACACGAGTAGTGGCTGGCCATTCATTGCCTGTAAGAATATGTATTGTAGGCGACTACTATGTTTATCATACTCTACCAGACTTCCGGAATTTTACTGATGTCCTGATTGGGCACAGGCCTAGCCAAGCAGGTTCCGCTAACTTGGAGACTTGCAGATGCTCACAGGACATTGGGATTCGGTGCAGAGTGATAGGGAAGATGAGGCTCATACCGTCTTGGAGGACTTCAAGTTGTCGGGTAGATGCGGCTTGAAAAGCAAGATTAAAGTGGGCGATTTGCTGACCTGCCATATCGAGGCGGTACTGTTAAGCGCCTGTATGACATAAGTTGGCGGACTTTGAAACTTTCCAGACAAATGATTTCGACGCAGCACCCGATGATCTATTGACTTGCAACCAGAGGCCGTAACCTCAAGTGAAAGCGGCACGAGAGGAAGCTTGCACGCAGGCGCGGGCATTCAGCGATCCCAGTGAGGCCCGGAACACGCAGCTCGCTAAGTCACGCCGATTACGTCTGTGGCGGCTGTCTTACGTCTAAACGCTGTATCGCCCCGTTCACACACCGCGCACGCCAGTTCTCATTTTCATGATTCTACAGTTTGCGGTCATCACGAAGCTTCTTGGCTGTCGTAGACACTTCGCGACTGTCGCAAGAAGCCAGGGATGACGTTCAAAAACTTGGTCGGTTCCCCTTCTATTGCCCCTCGTACTACGCCCCCGATCGGGGCTCCCTTCGGATATGTTCACCATGCGTTGATGCTATCTCAGAATCCAGAGTAAGGCCGCTTAATGACACTCCTCACAACGCCTGCTGTAGTGTATGCTCTCAGCGTTCTTACATAAGCACAAGTTATTGTCAAGCAAAGATTTAGACGTGACCGCAGCATAGTTCAAATCTTCAACTTCTCCAGACACAATCTCGTCCAAGAAATTTAAGATGTTCACTGCTAGTGCTACGGAATTGGCATTCCATCACATACATCTCTGATGGTGGGAGTACGTAGGTACTTCTCCATTCCACGCCTTCCACTACACCTCGCGAGAAGATAATTTAACTCGCAGCGCCCAGCGCCCAGAACCGAGTTGTCATGATGCCACATTAGGTTGGGACACACACGTGATGATAGAGTTTTCTCCTGTGCTTTGCACTGTTGGCCCGAGCATCACTCTTAGAGTGGAAATTCCTTCACATCTTCTCAGGGCGCGTCAAAGATTTTGACCAATTAATCTGGATTCGTCTAGACGTCCCCCACACGAACCCTCTCAAACTATCACCATTACCGACCCCCGTAATTTCTTTGCATCAACGCAGTGAGTGTCTATACTCTCCTGATCATTGTGTTAGCTAAACTCTCACCTATATAAATGTGACTAGATGTGGGTCCTGAGCACCGCGCGCGCCGAGCTACACTGCTTCATCGACTCTACCGGGGTCCCCGGGGGCTACGCCATCCTCTCCCACACCTGGACTCCGGTCAAGGACGGCGGTGAGCAGACATTCCAAGATGTCCAGAGAATTGTCCAGGACTGCAAGGAGCATAATCTTAACCCCCGCGACTACGTCGGCGAGAAGATACGTCGGTGCTGCGAGATCGCTGAGGGCAACGGGTACAATTGGGTTTGGATCGACTCGTGCTGCATCAACAAGGAAAGCAGCACTGAGCTCTCGGAGGCTATTAACTCCATGTTCAACTGGTACGCCTTTGCAGAAGTCTGTTACGTGTTTCTCGAAGACGTCCACCCCAACGATGATCCCCATGCAGAGAAATCGGAGTTTCAGGGCTCAAGGTGGCATACGCGTGGCTGGACTTTGCAGGAGCTCCTCGCGCCGGCATTTGTTATCTTCCTCTCGCGGACGTGGACGCCAATCGGGACGAAATACGATCTCCGGGCCCCCCTCTCCCGGCGCACGGGAATCAGTATAGAGTACCTCACTCGTGAGCAAGACTTTCGAGTGGACGCGTCGATCGCGAGACGGATGGCATGGGCGGCGGATCGTCAGACAACGCGCGTCGAGGACGAGGCCTACTGTCTCCTTGGTCTCTTTGACGTCAATATGCCGACGTTATATGGCGAAGGGAGACAGGCATTTCAAAGGTTGCAAGCCGAGCTGGTCAAGCATAACGTCGACACGACGCTGTTTTCATGGGGACGCTGTCATCACCCCTATCACCAGGGAGAACCGGTTTCCCTCTCTCGGATGCACGCTCGGTCCCACAATCCGGATAATCCGGCCATATTCCTATTTGCTTCCTCCCCCCATGACTTTCGAAAAAGGTGGCATGTAATTTGCTCCCCGCGGACGCCTGCTCCAAAACACCCTTCTTCTTCGCGATCACGGCCTACTAGGACGGTATGTGCAGTGTACATCATTTGTCACCCATTCTCACACAATATCCAGAAAGCCAGGGGTGGCTCATTAGGACAAACTCACAAAGAGCGGCCCTCATTCGAGGTCACCCCGTACGGCATGAAATGCCGATTCCCGGTTGCGAAGGTCGATGGGATCACCATTGCGATACTGTTTTGTCAGAATTCAAGGACTGGATCAGAAGAGAACCTCGGCCTCCTCCTCCATCCTGCTCCGGACAACGAGGTCCTGGACTTATCCCGCGAGCTCTATTACGTTTCTTGGGCGTTTCGTCAACAAGACGGATCTGGACATGAAGCTAGGAGGCTGGCCAGCCTCGGCACCGACAGCAATCTTATGCATTACCGCGGAAAGACCATTACTGCGACGTGGCGTGATATTTACATTGTCGCTCACCCGTCTACTAGAGGGCGTACAGATGGCGCCCATCTCCTACAGCGTTTCATACCCGATATAGCACCCACGCCGTATCACATCCCTCGGGCACTGATGCGGACTTTGGGCGCGCTGAAGTTCCTCCCCGTCACCAAGAAAGCGTCAAATTCAGCGCCGTCGAGGTCGAACACCTTACTACTCGTGCAGTGGCAAAACACAGTATTGCGGGAAGCAATTCGCGTTCTCCTCGGAACATGCGATGAAACGTCCGCCGATGCGGATCCGCTTCACTGGGCATGGGCAGAGCCCGTGGACAGTGCAAGGTGGAACGAGAGCCCAACGCGCTACGTACACGACTGTGCTACGGACCACATCAACGACTGGATCGACCGCCAGCGAGACTTTGGCGATGAGGAACGCACAATTAGGCTCGTGTTCACCCCCTGCCCGTATTCTCCGGAGAAAACCCTCGTTTTCGGTCTCGAGCTTGTTGGAAACGTTTATGAGAAGATACAGGGGAGTGCGAACATCCGTCTTCCGCCACCTACGCGTCTCCAAGCTTCTTCCACACCCTCCTCGTCAGCTCACCCCTCCCTCCCTTACCCGTCTGTTGGTCCCACAGACGATCTCACCCAGGTCCCACCCCAGCTGAGCGAGGCCCATCTCAAACCCCGCGGCGCCGCCATCCAGAAGCAGATACGCCAGGTGTCTGATCTCTCCGGGCCCGCCAGTGCGGCAGACGTTTTGGGACTCAAAGAGTCTATCGACCACCTCAGCGTCCTTTTAGCCCGGTTTCTCGACAACCCGAGCTGCGACACCGCAATCGGACCAGAAGTTGAGCTCTCCACCTCCAGCCCGAGGAGATGCAATGTACCGGATACAGAAGGAGAACCGTCCACCTCCCGGTGATTGGATGGTTCCTCGTGGGCCCAGCGCATTGGGGGGAGGGGGGCGCTGGTGTGGGTTTACCTCAAGGGCGGCTCTACCACCTGCCAGACCTAGTGCGTTCGTCCCAGCAAAGCTTTAAAGTCGAGTGGGGTCCTGCATAGACGTGACGTAGTGATTCGAGCTGTATGAGACTGTAATTAGCGATGACGATGACATGCCGCACCGTGCGACATTGCACGTGACATTAATAATGCGCGGCGAAAAGCAATAGAGAACGGCAACTTGTTGAAAACGATCTAAGAACAGGAAACATAACTCAAGGTTGAGGTCATGAAGCGGCCGTGCTATGAAGACACATAATTGTCTAGAGAGTTTATGCGCGTCGTTCATTTGTGTAGTACTAGACATCGCGTTCTCAAGATAACTACTCTGCTACACCGCCAGGCTCCACCCTTTCACAAATTGTAAAGTGTTATCGCGGTCTGCGTCTCCGCTCACAATGGGTGCGTAGGTGCTGTGTCACTGGACCTTGCTATTTTCGTGTTGTGCATCACCTCCGCTACTGCTGCTTTTCATCCCCTGCTCTTTAGGGCGGTGGCGACGATCTTCCTTGGGAGAAAGTCAGCGACACGAGTAGGCTTCGGAATTGGGTGGGTCTGCGGAAACATCGAACAATTAACTCACTGGAATGAGACTGGTGTTAAAGCCGGACTTTTCCAACCACTCATCCCTCGCGGAATTGAGCTCCTTGTCGTCCTGCGAGGATTGAACGCTCTGGCCTCCCCCAGAAGAGGAAGATTTGCTTTTCTTGTTGCGAGCCCTAGTACCACAGACCGATCGAATAGCTCAGCGTACATCACGGCTGACGATTGGGAGAAATGTACTGACATGATAACGGTTTATGCGCTTTCGGATAGTGTATTGATGGATTGCCGGCGACCGCCTCAAAGAGAAAACGACGGACAGGGAAATGCCTCGATGAGCCGTTATAAAGGTACTTGACTGGAAGATAGGGTTATTGGCTCGCCCAGAACCAAGTGCCTAGGAGCCTATTGTGGCGATGATACTAACGTAGCAGGATGTCGAAGGTTGTGGTTTAGGCGGGGCTAGAAGGAGGTTTGAGTAATCAGAGCTCTTGCATTGCACTGGCCTCTTGAAGGCACTGCGCGGGTGTCCTTCAGGTGACCTCAGGTCACACGGCACGACTGTCATTCGAACGATAACGTCGTAAGCGCGGTTCGTTGATCAAAACCCAAGAACGCGATGCCATCTAGGTCACTGTCTAGAACGTCCACGAAGCAGAAGGCTCCTCGCCGCTCGGGTATGACGGACCAGCTGGACCAAACGGCGGTGCAACCCGCACACTGTGGCCCACATCTTGTGGCATGTCTACACCGCGTCGAGGATAGAAGGTTCGGGAGGAGCCACACGTCCAAGGAAGCCTGTACTGCTCGTGGTCCGTGTAGAGCTGAAACAGATGAGAAGTCTCTTGGGATGTTCAAAGAGTTGATCTTCCGAGCCCAAATGCTGCATTCCCGGGACACATTATAGTAATGATTGATAGAAAACATCGCCATACTCGTAAAAGGTGCCCACAGCCTCCCATGCACTATCCCAAAGCCGTTCGCCGTCACTGTGAGGGACCACGCCCCAATCCTAGCTCGTCGTGTCACTCACATCCTCCCACATGCCCCTCAGGTTCTCCTTCCACAATGTCACCTTGCCGTCCCCGCACGAGACCGCGAGGCCGGTACCTGTGAGCGACCACGAGAAGCGCAAGACGACGTCGGGTAACCTGCTCATCGCGGGGCAGACAGAGCCAGCCGCGGGGTCAATGCTAAGCATGGCCTCGCGCCATGACGCGATGAGGGTGTCTTTGACAGTCCAGATAAGGACGATCATGTCCTGTGAACGCGCGAGAGCTCGTAAGCACACGCCGTCCTCTCCAACAGCCAAGAGGGCGGGAATGGGGCAAAAGGGAAGACGCACAAACGTACCTGGGACGCAGTAGCAATGTAGCTACGCGGGGTGGGGAGGCGTAGGGAGCCCACCCGACGTCGGTGTGGCCCTCGAGGACGCCGTCTGCAATCCACTGCTGCGTGGCTTTGCCAATGCTCAATAAATTGACGACGGACGCGAATCGTTTCAAGCTCAGGACGGAGAACGGCGGGAGCGTGTTTAGTTGTGGTACGAGGAACAAGCCGGGTTGGACGGCGGGGTCCCAGGAGACGGCATTGCAGCCGGTAGCGTGCGCGTAGAAAACATCGGCTGCCCGGGTGCCGTTTTCTGACGGTGTGAGGAGTTGGGGGTTGCAGCGGGGGGATAAGATGGAGGTGTGTATTGACGAGGGAAGTGTAAAGACGGGAGATGAGGCCAGAGCGTGGGCTGACGCACCTTGGCGGCTGTAGCTACATAGTCATAAGTAGCGGAGTTCAAAACCGACTTTGGGCATTATGTACGTCATATTATTGGATGTCTTCTAGTCCACATATATTTTATTTAATAGCGCACGACTATAGCTTCGTCTCTCTTCGCCCGCTGCCGCCATCCTCGCCGCCCTTCCTGTCTCCAAGTCCCTTGTCTCTAAGGCCTTCCAGCTCTCTGTAACATTGCCACAATGGCTATCAAGCCTTTGAACGCTTCGGAGGAGGCTGGTCACGATAATGGCATCGAAGTAGAGCGCGCGCTGCGCGTCTTGGACGATGCTCTGCTCCGTTTCTGGTATCCAGGTCAGTTTACCATGAACTCTTACCCGCCTTTCGGGTCACTCAATGGCAAGTACAGAGTTGAACAACTGCTGTCACTTGGCGAATACGGCGGTACAGCGTCATTAACAAGAGGGATCGTCCTGAGTCACGGTGCCAACCTATGATGGTCCTCAGCCACATCCTACGGGAATCCGATGCCGCCGCCGCCATCGTTCGGACTCATATCATCGTCGAGGACGACCTCCGGGGCGTTGTCGACATCGTGCGGTGAAGGCGGTCTACAACTAGGGCGAGAAGGGCCACCACTGGTCGTGGTGTCGGACGAGATTCCCGCTGAAGGTCGGGAAGGAGAAACTGGCTGAGCAACTTGCGAAGGTCGACGAGGAATTCGGTGAGCTCCTAGTCACGGATAAGGGTACAACGACAGTGCAGCTCACGGATGCCACTCGCCGCGCGACGATCAGCCTTAAGTTCAAGTTCCATCCTGTATTTCTCGACCCGGCTATCCAGAGCATGGTAGACAGCGTGTACGCGTACCTGCCCATGCCTACCAAGTCGAAGGGCACCATGCACGACACTTCGCTCCCCCTCTTCGCGCCATCGTTCGAACTTACGTCTGTGGCCAACGCCTCTCTTGTCGCGCTCGCGTTCAAGCTCGAGGAGGGACGTTTTGTGCAGTTGACGGACATGCGGGTGTACCAGGGCACGATGGGGAACGGCCACTTAATCTTCTATGCGAGGATAGACACGAAGGTCCCTCGACTTATACGCATGCACGATGGCGATATGGAGGTGGGTTGCGAGCTATACCTGTCATGAGTTCTACGACTTATGTGAGACCTCCCGGGATGTCCAGAAGATCAGTCCCGGGGAGATCTGTGCTACCTTTGGCACCGATTGCGCTGCTGGAGACACCTCCGCTGGCGGAGCTCTGTCCTTCTCGACGGTACGCACTTTCGTCTTCACCTGCGAGTAGTCAAACTTACACTCCTATAGACCTTCAAGTCCCTCAAATCGTCATTCCAATGGTTCACCGGCTCGCCCCTGGACCTTCTAGGGGCTCATCGACAAGGAGAACAGAGAGACGATCATCTTGGGCATGGGTGCGTTTCATCTTGAGATCTACGCTGAGCGGATGAAGCGCGAGTAAATCGTGGAGTGCACGACGGTAAAGTCGCTCGTCGCATTGCGGGAGACAACCTCGCAGCTTGCGCACTTCCTCTACACGCACAAGAAACAGAGGCCCAGTACACGCGCATAGTCAAGATGTTCGTCGACTCGATGGACGTGGATTCGACAAGGACATCGAGTGCGTGAACGAGGTGATGGGTGGGAACACCATCCCTGTATGTGAGAAGGTGTGTCCTACAACGGCTTTGGGCCTTATTCCTGTCTAATCCATCCGAATAGTGCATATGCGAGCACTCGGAAGGGGCTTATTGTCTGGGAACCCGACCATCTCTTGTGGTGTCCGCCAAGTGCTAAACGTTGAACGACGGTCTCGCACAGTTGGTCGACTCGTCGCAGCTTGTGTTTAGTATGGCGGCCGTCGGCGCATGCCGCGAGGTGCACGCGGCGATGAAGCCAGTCGCGACGGTCGAACTCCAGTGCGCGGCCATCGGGGGGCCTGAACCAGCGACAGCCCACGATGATCGACAGCGAGGTGCGCGAAGAAGAGTTCACGGCGGTGGAGGAGGTGGCGCTAAACGACACGTTCAGATGTATGGGCCACTTGCGCGGCATCACCCAGGTCAAGGGCCCGTCCAGCATGGAGTACAAGACGCACCAACCTATAGTACTGAGTACTGCATGTACAGGCGGAGCTAGAGGCGGCGTGCCGGGAGTCGCTCGGGCAGTCAAAAAGGTCGACGACTTCACTTATAGACGTGGCCACTGCTCGTAGTGCCTCGACGCACGTGCCCCTCCAGCCCTCCGTTCTTTCAGTAGGTAGTTCATGGTCGCATATAACACTACATCGCATAGGAAACGTCTATCATCGCACACTTGTAGATACTCTGCACTCGCCACTCGCCACGGAAACACATACTATATAAATAACGGATGGGAAGCACAAACTCTTGTGAAATACACATTCATGCGCGCGCCCCTGGCTTGTCGTTCAAGCCCTCCTACATTGTTTGAGTTTTTATGCATGGTGACGTCATCATCGCAGCGAGAGGTGTGGCTGGCGTGTTTTAGACGCCCGTGCTGCTTTGACTTGGCAGGCTGTATCATGATCGCACATTTAACGTCGTCTACGGTCGGAACTGTGCAAACGTCTTTCCCTATTCTTAGAACGCCAAAAACTTCCGTAGCTACTTACCTTTGTCTCTTTTCATCTACATTTGTGAGTGCTCTCAATCGCCCATTGCTTTCACTGTCGATACCCTGCTGATGGGTTGGCATGATAAACAGTATCGAATACGTTGATACACGCCCTAGCTATTTTGTACAAGGACTGCCTCATATTCGATACAAGCTGAATACACACTCCACAAATCATCGATCCTAAAACTCCACATGACTGTCCTCGACCCAAAGTCCGTCTCACCCTCTGACTGGGCTCAATTCCGGATGTTTATGATCCGACCCTAATACCTCTCCAGGAATCCTAGTAGACCCACCAGTTGTGTGACTACCTGATAGAGTTCTCCGTGCTAGCACGGAATGCATGTTCACCTGCGCCGTTTAACAAGCAGGACCAATGAAACATAGGCAACAGCGCCGCTCGCCGAGGTCAATGCGGTAACTCAGCTGCGTCGAGGTGTCCTACTATGATCGCCCCCTTTCCTGTCTATACTAACCCTACGACCACAGGGAAATAGATACCACTGAGCTTTAGAAGGTCCGGATACCAGGTCCACAGACTATCAATGCATTCAATTCTACTGCTATAGTGTGCAGTCCAGCGCATAATCTGGTAGGCGCAGCATTCTTATCAGACCTCCTTTATTATAAGCTAAGCTCAGCATGCCTCGCTTGAGGGTTCCTTGTATCTGGTGGACACCGTGCCGGTTGAGGGAAGGTGAGAGATATCCTTCTAAACGAGAGCCGTATATATGGATTTCTGTAATGGCCTAATGGGCGAAGATGCTTGACCGGTATGGTAGAGCATGCTCGCGCCATATGGATATAAGGATACGCTGTGGCTTTCTTGTCGTTTCTACCCTCCGTCCTCCTCCACCACCTTCTACCAATCTCACAGCCCGTTGGTAGAATGCACAGCGACAACTGCCATTTTCCCGAAAATGAACTCTTTCATCAAATATATCCTGATGACTATATGTCAGAAGAACGTTGAAGCTCCAGATTCAACCTCTCAGTTCATCAGATCTCGCAAAGGGGCTTATCAGGTAAGTAAGATAGACAATTACCCCTGAGCAACACCTACTCGGTTCCCGAGCTCTGGAATTGCTGCTCACACCAAGTGAACCGTGCCCAGGATACCCAAGGAACACACAACAAGTTCAAAGGAAACGTAGGCGACAATGCAGGTTCACACGGCGGCAATGCAAATTTTGGAGTCCAGATCGGTAACATTATCACATGGATAACCAATCTTCGTAGTCTGAGCTTCCTGACGGTTAGTGTCATTGTAAAGGCTATATAATACGCTAATTGGAGAATCATGTGGCTTCTTCCGCTCACACCAATTACTAGATGGTGCTTACGGTGAATGTACACGAGAAGAAGTGAGTATCTTGTAGTTCTAGAAGAAACGACATCTGATCAGTCCCTCCGGTCTAAAAGCATTCACTACCATGAGACTCAGTCCCACCGCGATGATGTGAACCTTGGTGGTCGTAGCGGTCGCAAGTCACGCAAGCACGTTTCACGCCCCGATGACGACAACATCACCTCGTTACGTGCCTCAGTATGTCGTGTAAACCTCTGGTTGCAAGATCTATAGTGCTCATGTCATCTTTTTCTACTAGCAGAGACACCCCGTCGACGTGCATGATGCGCCTCTACACGGTACAACCACCCCTCATGCCACATATTACTCCTCAAATCGGGCTTCGCGCAAACGGAAGAGACGAAAACGATTGAAGAAATACCGACGCAAACGCGCGCCGTTTTTGCCTCGTCTTGTTTCATACATGAACTCGTTTATCGCGTCTCTCAATCTTGCCCCTTTCATCCCAGGCCCCTTCGTCTCCCTCCTCTCGCGCATTCGCTCACTCTTTCATGAATCACGTTTTTGATACGTTGTATTCTACTTATACCCACAGTTTCGTACGGCATGCACTTAGTTGTACCCTCGCCCTTGGAAAGCCCTCTACTCATCCCCGTTGACTACCGAGCTTCATAATTGGAATGGGCACCGATCGCGAACCTCAATATCAGGCATTTGGCTACGATTAATATGAACCACGTACCTAGGTCGGCCACGCTGTCCTTCGTATGGTGGTGGCGGGGAAGGGGGGTATCTCGTCCTGGATAGAGCCTGAGCCTGGGGTGCACTGATTCATTAGTCAGCAGAAGCATCGAATAGAGACAATATCAGACCGACGCTTACTTACTGTGTGTTTGTGCTGTTTGAAGGTGCACGGGAGCTCTACTAACCGTTGTTAGAAAATGGTTCATCTGATGGAGGTTTTCCGGGGCGAGGTGCCACTGACCATGTTGGAACTGGCTTGATCAATAGGAGGGCTTGGGATGGTGGTGGTAATAGTAATAATGGCACCGTTCTGGTTCCCAAGATTGGCGTTACCGCCATATGCGCCTGCATTGTCGCCTGCTGTCCCATGGAAGGTGTTGACGACGGCGGCGGTGGCTGTCTCAACGCGGTTGACAGCTGCGGAGGCTTCCTCAGTGCGATTAACAGCTGAGGAGGCCTTCTTGGCTTCAGGACTGCTCTTCGGAGTGTGTGCATGCTAGAGGAGGATGTTAGCAACACCGGTAATATGACTCCCAAACGGAGAGGGAAGGCCCATAGTAGAATCGATTATTTTACTCACCGAAGGGGCTTCTTTGAGGATTACTTTAGAAGGCGGACTCTTGGTCATGGTGGATACCTCCGTTGGGGGATCTGCTACTGTTTTCGATCCGCCTTTTGAGTTTGTAAACATGATGGTGGTCGTTATGTCTTCGGAGACCAGGTTGCAAGATTGGTGAGAGGCGTGCTAGAGGGGCTCTTATATAGACACATCCCCATACTTCGCCAGGTAAGCGTGTGTATGCTTAGTATCCAGGCACCCGATCCTATACAGCGTGAGTGTCCGAATTCTATGCGTAGTTCCGGTAACCAAAAATCCCTTGCCCGAGGGGGACAGCGCCTACTAGGCAACAATCCCTTGGGACACACGGAGCGCAGTATACAATACACCTAGTAGGTTAGGAGAAACCCGATATGAACGTAGCGCTTCCCGATGTGCATATTGCAATGCGTACTGCCTCATGCATACGTCTCCATCGACCGTCCAATCCCAGAGAGCTGCTAAAGCCGCAAAAATCTAGGTTTTCCACTTCCTTATGTTCCGGGGAGATAGCTAGGGACTACGAGGAGCGCTCAACGCTTCCATCGAGTTTGAATCCCAGGACTAATCTTTACGAGGGCGCGCAAAGGAAAACTTGCTCACCGGACGCCACAGGGAGCTATGTCTCCCGCCGACAATGACCGTGATTCGTCATGTCAGCGGGTTCTACGGGGCTAATTAGTTCCTATAGCTAGACCCGCCCTCAGAGGTAAACGTGACACACGCACACAGTTGTCCACCTCGGGGCTCTCTGTAAGCGTTAATGATCCAGCGCCCGTAGCCATAGTTTGACCGTTGTTACTGCGCGTCGAGGTTGTGGTTCTCGGCGTGGCATCGGAGCGCTGTGAAGTAATAACCACATGGGCCCTTCTACATCAGGAAGTGAAAGGTATCTTGAAAGAACACCTACATGACACCCTCGTTGGTCGGACCTGAGCGGGTTGTTGTTTAGGAGATGTTGTCATCGACGCTGACTGGGGATTGCAGCTAATCGGTGCCCGGTGACTCGTGAGTGGCAAGTGTGGACACGGCCAGAGGCGAAAGACTTACGTACGAGATCATGATGGTCCACCAGGCATACGCATCGCTTACACATATCACCTGGCCCTTCGCCTTCTCCCGGTCCCCGGGGCTCGGCCACTCGCGCACAGCGTCAGAGACGCCGTGGCCGTCATCTGCTTGTATGGCGCGACGCTGTGGGCGGCGTTGAACAGCCGGAGCTTTTTGAGTTTGAAAAGCCCGGGCAGGCCTTCGCCTTCTGTGGACCCGTCTGGGTCCGCCTTTACCAGGACGTGTGAGGCTGCCACGACGTGCCTTCACCGGAGGTAGGACTGGGCCCGGGCAGCCCGCCAAATGAGCCTCTGAGCGTGGGCGTCGTGGTATGACGTCATGTAGCTGGTCCGTGCGCTATAGCGCTTGCTCCGCCTTTTCGGGCGCTTCCGGTCCCGACGACCCTCTTAGACGCGTTCCATCGGCGGCTCGGCGCGCTCGTGGCACAACAAACCGGCATGGCAGAGCTCCCCGAAGTGTTCGAGGTCGCTATCTAGCATGTACTTCCGCTTCTCAGTAGTGGCCGAAGCCGGTGTGGCCATCCGAACGTGCCGGTTCAAGACGGAACGCCCTAGCTTCTGCCTCCACGATGTATGCCCGTGCCTGAAGACAAGGTTTGGGACGTCTCCATTTGTCTCCTGTACCGCGCCTCGGGAGTGTATCATTTCTCGGACAGATTGTTCTTTCAGAAAAAGAGGCTGGTCTGCCTTAAAGGAGACAACTCACAGCCTACAACCCCACGGAGAAACCATCTAAGTGGTGCGGCGTGAGATCCGACCGAGGCAGCGGCCACTCATCACTCAAGGCGCGTCTCACTCACTTTGCTTTCGGATAGGGGCAGTGCATAGATGTAGTGCTTAGTGCACCAGATAGAGAGTTCAGTCCTAGGAAAGGTCCACCACAGTGTGATGGAATCCGTCGGAGTGTCTCTTACACGGAACTCGCTGTCAGTATCAGGGTTCTTCTCTCAGAATAGCTCTCAGTCACCTTCCCCTATTATCTGCCCGAGCATTGTGGACAGATGATATGAAGGAAATGCCAGAGCAGTGCAAAGCGAAGGGAATCTGCGGCATCGGAAGGAGATAGACTGCATCAGACCCTCGAGCCCTTGGAAGCCGCTCTTGACTCGTTTCAGCCGCAGAGTGATGTTATCCAGGAACACATGTAACCCCCGAGGATGTCTTCCCTTCCCCGCCACTGCCTGCCTTCATGAAAGCTTCGGATATCAGAGATGCTATCGGACTACTAGTGAGGCATGAAGCGCGACATCATGATGAAGCGCCTTACCTAGTAGGGTTGAAGGAGGGGTCGAATAAGCAAACGTGTTTGGCTGGGGTACAAGTGGCGAGAAACGGGCTAAATGGGGTGACTGCGGTGAATAGCCGGTTGTCTAACTATATCCCGGGGAGACGGGACAGTTTGAAGGGCAAGATCGAGACGCGTTAGGGCCGCGCCAAATTATGCTAGCCCTAGACGAGAAGTCCGACGGTCACATTTCAATTTTCTTCTAATATATCTCTTCAATTTGGACCGTCTATCACATGACATGCTTTCCGTTCATCCCGTAGCACCAACAACATAGCCAGTTGAGAATATACTCCATCAACTCCACACCAGAACCCATGTCGTCAACGTCATTATCACGTAACACTCGTTCGTAGAGTAAGACCCTCAGAAGCGACAATACTGGCAGAGGAAGTATCCCTACTTGTCCCCACATTACTGTTGACCACTGAGCTATAAGTCTAAACATCAAGTATATCGCGATGAAGACTCGAATCGACGTACTGGGATCGCTCTTGCTCCTACTAAGCTTGTCGAGCAGGCGGATATTTACTCCCGGGTGTAGCACTGGTGCATTAGTTAGTAGGAGTATTAAGAAAACCTTAGATTGGTGCAGTTCTTGGTTTGAATGGCGGAATGCCTACCTCGCGTCCGTGTTGCTCGACGGTGTGGAGGAGCTCTAGCAATCCGTGTCAGCAGATGGCGCAGTAAAGAACGTGTGAGGTAGGTTGATCAATGTCCCTTACCGTGTTGGAGGGGGCCTGATCAGTTGGAGGGCTTTGAGGTGGGGGGCCGATATCGAGACGGGTACCTCTCTGGTCCCCAAAGTTGGCATTCCCACCATATGCCCCTGCATTGTCTCCTGCGACCCCTCCGAAGTAGTTGTGTGTTACTTGAGCCCCCTCAGGCTGAGCGTATATTCGTGTTAGCCAACGACGCAGCAATGTACTTGTGATGCAGGCTAATCATGCCACTGACCTTTTTGGGAGCGGCTTCGCTACTTGGAGGGCTTTGGGGTGAGTTGCCAATCTTGATATCAGCACTGCGCTGGTCCCCAAAATTCGCATTACCGCCGTATGCCCCTGCGTTGTTGCCGGCCCTCCCTTCGAAGCGGTTGTGCGTTACGTTGGCGTCCTTAGCACGTACTTCGGGATCGGTCGAAGTTAGGGCCTGGGCGTGCTAGCAACAGTAATATGAATTCGAGATCGAAATAAAAGGTTTACGGAAGAATCAATTATACTGCTCACCGAAGAGGCCGCTCGGACTGGAGTTTGAGACTCAGGAAGTGGGCTACTGGTGTGGGGGACAGCATCCCTTGCATGGATATCTGAAAGGGTCGTTATAGTCCTCCCTGATCTTGCGGACGTCGACATAACGGTGGTCGTGAGGGTTTCAGAGAGTCGGCTGGAAGATTGGTTAGAGACGTCCTGGGGCGAAAATGAGGGGAAGGCTTCTACGAGTCTTTTTATATCCGTACCCTCACCCTTCATCCAGTAAGCATGCGCATGTCCAATAGCCAGGCGCCCACACTCCCACTGCGTGAATCGCTCTATAGGTACTGTCTCCCATATCTGTAGCTCTCATTACCATGGATATCCTGCCCACTGCCCTGCCTCAAGCAAGGGGAATAGGGTCTGATAGCCACAGCCCGTTGGACAGACGAAGCTTCCTGTACGATACATCCAGGCGAAGAGAAGCCTGATCAAAATGTGGCTACTTCTTGCTTACTTGTGGTCTGGGGAGATAGCTAGGGGCCACAAGTCGGAGCGCTAAGCGCTTCCGTTGCGTTTGAATCGCAGAGCGCGCTCTTCGAGAAGGCGCGAAATTGAGCTGACACTCCCCTGATTTGAGAGATTCCGACGGCTTACCACCATAGTCAGCGAGAGACGCCCCTCGTATCGTATGTGCGTTGGCCTGTACGAAGGTAGCTTGTACACATTCGCTCCGGGGATATAGGCTGGTCAACCCAGGCTTTCTTCGCCTCCATGGTATCTTGAAGGTGGTTCGTGTGTGCCGCTGTGGGGCAAATGACCCTACGTAGTGCGGGTTCAAAGTCAACGGCATTGTGGAAAGCAGGTCACAATTGAGACCTAGATTCTTCTAGGTCGTCGCAGGACATCGGACGTCACAGCGGAACCGACCTCCTCCGCTTCTCTCGACAGGCCGACAATAACACCTATTACGGTAATTAGTCGTGTCAGCGGGCTCTACAAGGCTATTGAACTGCTGCAAGGTTGCCTACGGTATTAGTATTTCTAACTTTACTAGACGGGCACGACACACACATGTAGTTGACTGCCTCGAGGCTCGGCGTGAGCGATCAAGGTCCTGTAGCTGTGGCCTCGGTTTGGCAGATGCTAGTACTGCAGGCCGGAGCTTCGAAGGTTTACAGTGACGTCGAAGTGCGATGAAGTGATAACATTGCCCTGCGGCTTTAGTAGGCGGTTGAAGGCATCATGGGGTGAGTGAATGCTGTGCGCGATATTGAGTCACCCTAGTCGGCCACGAGTCACGACAGAGGCGGTATCCTCCATAGTGAATAGTAGGGATCCTATACACGCGTAGGTACGAGTAAATCTGGGCGCGAAGGTGCATGTAGATGATGCTCGTCGCCTGTGCGAGGTGCGTGTCCTCTGGTAGGGCGAAAGGCGTGCTGCATCGTCAGTGCGCGATGGGTACGAGCCACTTACGAATGAGATCACGGCGGTCCACCCGGCACTCGCACTGCCTCTCCAGACTACCCTTCGAGCGGCTCCAACTCCGGCTCCTGCTGCCCTGCCCCTTGCCTTCGCGCATAATGCCGTGAGAGGCTTCGCTGCAGTCATCAGTGCTTCTGTGGTGCGACGCCCAACGTAGTACGCCGTGTTGCGCAACCAGAGCTCAACTTCAGGCTGTCATTGTCCGCGACTCGCGTATGTTCTCCTCGACGAGGAAACGAGCGACCAAGGGGTGCACTGTGCTTCTAGTTTGCGCACTGGTCGCGCCGCCAGGCGGCACTTTGCTGATGTCCAGACACAAGTTGCAATTGGGCCAGCGAACTCGGTGTAAGCGCCAATGGTAACTGGTCCGTGCGCTTACTCTGCCTGATTTGGATCTCGAGCGCTCATGCGTTTTTACACCCATGTGTTATCCATCATTGCGCGTGTAGTAAGTACTAAGTAGGGCGCTCCTTGATCTCTTACCTCCACCTGCTGCGATTTTCCCACGCTCCGGGCCCACCGAGAAGACCCCTGCAGGCGACAAACCGGCCGCCCAGGAGGAGTTTCAAGGTTATAGGTAGTGTCCCTTCCCC
>FTLJ01000302.1:248-22564 GCA_900155495.1 Porogramme epimiltina
CTGGGGGACGCTGTGCGCGAAGGGGCCGCGGAGGTCGTCCATCGTGGTGTCATCGTGGCTGGAGGCAGGCACCATGCCTCCAACGGTCGCGGGACCGGCGTAGTCGCCACCATAGCCGTCATCGTCGTAATCGCCGTCAGCGTCCTCCTCCTCGATGGGGCCGGTGCTGAGGACTTCGACCTCGTCGGAGAGGATCATGGGGAAGACCTCGCCGTGGACAGGCTCGTCAGCGTAGGGGAGGCCTAAACGGTCGCGCTACTCATTAAGCCCACGGCGAAGTGCATCGGACTCGAGCTGGAGGAGGCGGAGCTCACGGGCGGCAAGGGCGCGGTGCCTGCGGGACGCGTGGATGTGTGCGATGGACGTGTTGACGATTGAGGCCTTGGACAGGCGGCGGATCTGGGAGAGGTTGGGGAGGAGCACAACCAGATCCTGGGGGTGGGTGAATACAGCGGGCATGCGACGGACGCCGTTGGACGGCGAAGGGGGGGGGGGGGGCGCAAGAGGGTAAGAGGGACAAACTTACCTGTGAATTGTGATCCCTCTTTCCCTTTCGGCTCCCGGCCCTCCATGCCCGTGGCGGTTGTGGCTCCACTTTCGTCGGGTTGCATTGGGGGGCGAGTGGGGGCGGCGAGAGGAGCGGTGGAGCCTCGAGGGGAGGGACCGGGAGAAGGTGCACGTGGCTATTTGGCCAATATAATAGGGTAGTGTTGTCAACAAGAATTGTCAACAACAAGGACAAGCAACGCGACATGTTGAATCACGTGGCGTCACAAACGCGTCCTCCATTACGGCACGTGTGCGTGATGTTACATTTTTTTTCGGCGTGACATTTCCGGGGACAAGACCTGTGCTCCTTCGTAGCCCAGGAACCTTAAGAGAAGCGTTGTGGCTCACTGCCTTCACCATCCACATGACACGGCACCGAACTAGTCATCGTCGCATCGACAAACGCTATCTCCATCCTGTACGTGTCGCGTATCATAGACACTGTATACGCCGCTCTCAACTTTGCTGGCCCCTACCAGGGCCTCGTCGAGCTCTACGTCTCCGGCATTGTCAACGCCTCGCATATCGACCCCATCCTCAACCTCCTCCGCCTAGTCACCCAGACGCCCGCGGTGCACTCCACGCAGCCGCAGTCGTGTTGTTTGGTTGGATAATCCATAGCACATTGACCGGTACCAATGTGCCATGGGTTATGAGATAATCCTCGATCGGTGTTTGAGGTCCTAGGGTTAACGAACGTGTGACCTCTATGCAGTAAAATTGTAACTTCCAGAGGACTCTAACTACCCGATCCCTCTTTTGTTACATCGCAACCTGCCATTATTCCATTCCACCTATGCTCGTTGCTCCGCTACCGCTTGTAAACCTAGGATAATCCTACATAAGTTTAGGATTATGGATATGAGTAGGCCCAAGCAGCGTTTGTAATGCCCATATTTTGCTGACGCAAATGCGTATGTGCACTTTTCCTCGCATGATTGAGGCTCAGGACCCGGGGAAGCTCCAAATTGTTGGTACTTAAGCATTTGTCTGCAATATTCTCTTCGATCTCTTTGCTCAACGCCCCCTCCGATGCAAGAGCTGAGGGATATATTAATGGCTGAGGCTCTACTTTACTATTGACCCGCAATAAGCAGCTTACTCCCTGACCTGCCAACTCCGAGTGCTCGGGCAGTTCTCCTCCCCTAAATGTAGAATCTAGCCACCCCTTGCTGAGACCTGAAGCGATACGTGAGCTCACGCTAGAAATGTATGAAATTCATTCCACATGCAGTTTTCCCGTATCTTTCGCGCGATTTCTCTTTGAGTTTCTGCCTCGCGCGCCAACTCATTGACCGGACACTTTCGATGGGCTCTCGGTCAGCGCTGCCAGAAGCTCCGCGGCCACGAGGCCAAGGTCAGGCATCCACCGGCGCCCTTTCCAACTACGCTGACGCGTCCATTACCCTCTACCGTTGACCCATTCCTCTCTACCGTCGAACCACCCACTTCCCAACCCCCACAGGCCTCAACTCACCACACCGACTACTAGAAGACAGCTGGAGAAAGCTCCTTCATCATCTTCACCATCCTCCGTCTCTCTCCCGCCTCCATTTGTGTTCCTAGCCCTCTCGGAAGTCCTCATATCAAATATTAAGTCCATCCTGGGTCTAGTTCGTGTCTGAGTCACTGGCTGTCCATGTGAGCCTAATATTTTTTGAACATTGTGTGTCGCTCTCAACAACTACCTGCTAGTGACATGTGGCTCCTGAGCACCCAAACTGGCGAGCTCGTATCCGTCTCCGGTCCTGATGCGGTCAAAGGACGTTACGCCATTCTCTCCCATGTGTGGAACGAAGATCCGTCGGAGGAAGATACGTTTCAGACGGTTCGCGGAGCATTTAACCGAAAGCAACGCCAGAGGAATGAGTACTCCATCGGGGGAGGCACTTCATCTCAGAGCACAGACCTGACCGACCCCCGTGATGCTCTTATCACCTCCCTCTCCGCAGAGGTCAAGACCCTCACCGCACAGGTACAAGGGCTGACTGCTCAACACCAGCAGCTCTCCGCCGCGCTGCTGCAACGAGACCCCGCCCTCGTATCTCTGCTATCCTCTCATGATACTCCCCCCCACTCCTCTCAACTGCACGCACCCACGAGCGACTCCCCAGATAGGGCCACAACAGACCCTCCCCCAACAGACGCACGCGAATGTTTGTCTAAAAAAGTCCGTAGCTTCCTCCGTGTGGCACGACAACACGGACTGCTCTGGGCCTGGATTGACACATGCTGCATCGACAAGACCAGCAGTGCGGAGCTCACGGAAGCCATCAATTCCATGTTCACCTACTATTCCAGTTCTTACGTATGCTACGCATACTTAGGTGATGTTCCCTCATCCGAACACGACACCGACTGGGAGGAACGGTTTCGAGAGAGCAAGTGGCACACGCGTGGGTGGACGCTTCAAGAACTCATTGCCCCAAAGATCGTCGTCTTTATGGCTCAAGATTGGACTCGCATAGGCACCAAGAGCGAGCTCGCCCCACTCCTGGAGAAAATCCTGAATATGCCGCCTACGAGCGTCCTGCGGTTCGAGATGGATTTCTCCAAGGCGAGTGTCGCTCAACGCATGTCCTGGGCGGCGAGGCGACGTACAACTCGGGTAGAGGACGAGGCGTACTGTCTGTTCGGCTTGTTTGGGATCAACATGCCGACACTATATGGTGAAGGACGGAACGCATTCTACCGGTTGCAGGAAGCTATCATGAAAACATCATCTGATTTGTCTGTCCTTGCGTGGACCTCGGAGCGTTCGCTTTCGCCGTCCACCCAGACACTCGATGAAGACCCCCACCGCCCATCTTTGGACGCTACGGGAGATGTAACAAGTCTCCTGGACTCGCTCAAGAAACCCGGACCATTCGACAAACCTCTGAACCATCATCTATTAGCATCGTCACCAGGTCAATTTGAGAATACCGGAGATATTGTGTGGACCGGAGGAGCACGCCAGGGTCAGAACAGTTGGCTAGACGTACGTAGCATCTGTCTTGAACCAACGTTGTATCTTGATCCAAACATTTGTCCAATACGCGACAGGCTGGTCCTGGTACTCCGTCACTCGTATCGACTCCTTACGGGACCCGCGCACACCTTCCCTGCATAGACATCGGCGACGGGACTGGTTTCGTCCTCATAGACATATTTTGCCACAGCACCCACCAACAGCCGCTAGAGGACAATCGAATTTTCCTTCTCCTCGGCAGGAATGGTGTTACCGACGAGGACCGGACAGGATACTTGCGCTACAACTGTCAATGGTTGTCCAACCCATTGAAGCATTTTCCTACACGCCTTGTGAGTATCGCAGAGAACAAGACTACGCGTGGGAAACATGATAGCCCCGCGCAGTGGAGATATATATATATCTCCGCTCGCCCTCGCCATCGGTCCCATGTTAGCTCTGATATCTCAGAACTCGTCGCCCGCTTGGCCCCCAATGCCCCCAGGTTTCCATCATTTCGAATCCAGCCCTCTATGATTTTCGATGGAACATACTACTGTTGTGCCGTCACACAACTACCACCAGGTCTTCTGTGGATTGGCGATCCACCGTTTAGCTTGGTTTACGAGAACAAATCGATCGAACGCCACGACTTCATATTGGTGGTAACACTAGGGGTGTGTGGGGGAGTCAACACGGATATTACAGGCACCTCCAACCTTCCCAGTCATACCTCGCATTACTACGCCGTCTTGCAAACAACTGCCCAATGGTTGGACGGAAATCCAATAGTCGAGGTTTCAAACGGCACTTATGAGCCCCCGCGACACGATTGTCGGAAGGACCATGTTTCGCATGGGTCTACTATTATGGGTTTACCGCCGTTCTTCAATAGCTTCAAGATATCATTCAGAACGAGCTTGGTGGACTCTCCCGGGGAGACCTTAGAAGTCCACATGGGGGACCTGGTAAGCGTCAATTCCACATCAGAAAAGATGCATATTATAGCGAACTAACATTCAACCGATGAATTCCAGCCTCGGCTGCAGACGTTATGGGTCGCGAAGAAGGAATAGTAGTAACAAGGACAGATCGGGGCAAAATATTACAGGACTTACTCGTCAATTGTATGTTGTAACAAAGTGAACAGCTGAAGTCTTACTGTCAGTGGTGTGACACGCACTCATCGTCATCCACATACCAGGGTGCAAGCATGCATGCCCCGTGCAGCAGCAGGCGCACGCCTATCGTCTTGCGCAGCGCAGCGGCACAGGAACATACCTCATAGGCCGTGCCGCAGCGGTATCCCGGAGGAAAAGCACAAATACCCCTAGAACCGCCCCTTACGGCGTGCACAAACCGGCACGCACCCCCTCTCCACGATCACCTGCACGGAGCAGTGCGCGGCGGTACGTCCCGCAGCAGCGGTTCCATACACCACGCGGTGGCAGGCTGTGTGCCGCGCCGCAAGTACCCACACGGGCGAGCTGCCAGCACTGGCTTCTAGAGATCTCTTCCAACGCGCACTGCACCCTTCAAGCACACCTGACGGCAGTGCTCACGCAGTGTACTAGCGGCCCGTGGCTGCGGCACATTCGGGCTCCGGGAATTCCCAACGCGGCGTACCGCCTGACCATTGTGTACGTGGGGATGACCTGTGGAGCGCCCACTTCCGGGAAAGCAAAGGAGCCTGGGAGGCTTAGGGGTCCCGAGGCGCGTGCGAGGGGAGGTCATCGGGACAGTATGGGACAGTTCGGGCACCCTGCGGAGCTGGGCGGGCTCCAACATCAAACAAAGTTCTGGGCGGTCTGTTTGTGAATTACAAAATATTACGGGTACGGACATGGAAAGCCCCAGGCGATCTTAAAAGCCTGCCCCAGCGAACATTAGCATAAAGAGACTGGCGTTCCTTAGTCTAAGAATCTAAGGGTAACGGGAGGGGCGTCTAGGGAACAGCTACGCGAAACTACGAGAAGTATGCGGAATCCGCGACGTACGCGACAGCACATGGCACATGGACGGCCATGTGGGCCCACGTGGACAGCCCGGCCCGAGGAACGCGGCCCGAAGGCCCCCAAAGATGCGACCGAGCCTCAGGCTGGACGCTGGGCCCAGCCTGTTTTTCGCAAAGCGACAGCCTGGCGCCGAACTGACTATCTTTCACGCAGCCACAGGATTTGCGACTGCAGAGGGAATGGGAGTGTCTAAGGGAATGCGGGGGCTCAAGGACCTTACGAATGGGATCAAAGTAGTTAAAGTTTTACAGGTCCCGGATGTTGACACAATTTATAACTTGGTGTGGTCACTACGGGATAAGTGATCCTGTAACATGGTGCGTTCTATAAGAAACGAGCCAGCGACACGACTACGGGATAGTCTAGGTAGCAATATTGATACACTGTATACAATAAGAAGAGCCATTGTCTACTAGATTCTCCGAGAGCCTTCGCAGCTCGCTCTCGCTCCTGCTCCAACGTGAGCATCAAGGAATGTGTTAATGCCGAGGACTCCAATTTTTATACTGACCGAACGTCTCACTTTAATCAATGACGGTAACCACGATTTACTCAGCATAAGCATCAGTCGCAACCTCCTGAGCTTGCCACTCCACCAGAGCTGTTCTCCTTCCCTAATTCCAGAATCCAGGCACCACTGCCACCAGTGGCTGAGACCTAAGGCTATCTGTTATCTCACGCCAGGTATTCTACTACATCCATGAAATTTTATCCGGCATGTCGTCCTCCCGCATTGGTGCGCATGACGTCTTCGAGACTCTGTGTCGCGCGCTAACTTCAGTATTAGTCGCCGGAGGTTTTTGATGAGCGCTTCGCCGCCGGCACTGCCAGAAGCTTCATGGCCACGAGGCCAAAGTCACCAGCGCCCTTTCCACCTACGCTTACGCGTCCATTCCTCTCTTCCTTTGGCACGCCCACTCCTCAGTCCCCACAAGTCTCGACTCATCGTATCGACTACTACAAGACAGTTTGGCAAAGTACCTCCACCCACACTTACCCCCCTCTCCTCGCGTCCATTTCGTGTTCCCACTCCTCTCAAACATCCCAATATCAACGATCCCGTACTTTCTGGAGTCATTTTCCGTCTATAGGTCACTCGCTATCCTTGTGAGTCTAGCTTTCTTTTCTCGTATTGTGTGATACTCATGATAATCCCGACCAGAGTTATGTGGCTCCTGAATACTCACACCGCCGAGCTCAAATTCTTCTCGGACCCGAAGAGTGTTGGAAACTATGCAATTCTCTCCCATGTTTGGGGCCAAAAATCGGAGGAAGACACTTTTCAGACGGTTCGTGAAGCGTACGAACAATGCCAGAGAAATCAGTTGTCCATGAGGGAAGCCACCTCGTCACTGAGCAGGGGAGTAGACCCTCGAGATTCCATTATCGCCTCTCTCTCTGCACAGGTACAAGATGTGACTGCCCGGCACCAAGAACTCGTCGCCGCGCTGCTGCAGCGCGACCCCATTCTCGTGTCTCTGCTGCCCTCTCATCATATTCCCACCCAGCATCCCTCTAGACCACATGCACGCACAAATGACCCCCTTGAAAGAGCCGCAGCAAATTGCCTCCCAATAGACGCACGCAGCTGCTTATCCCCAAAGATCCGCAGCTTCCTCCACCTAGCAGAAGAACACGGACTCGATTGGGCTTGGGCTGATACATGCTGCATTGACAAGACGAGCAGCGTGGAGCTGACAGAGGCCATCAATTCCATGTTCGAATATTATTCCCGTTCCTACGTATGCTACGCCTACCTTAGTGATGCCCACTCACCTGAACGTGATGCACACTGGAAGATCCGATTTCAAACGAGCAAGTGGCATGAGCGCGGGTGGACGCTTCAAGAGCTCATCGCACCCAAGAATGTCATCTTTATGGCCCAAGATTGGACGCCCCTAGGCACTAAGAACGAGCTCGCCCCACTCCTGGAAAAAATCTTGAATATGCCGCCTACAAGTGTGCTACGTTTCGAGATGGACTTTTTCAAGGCGAGTGTCGCTCAGCGCATGTCCTGGGCCGCTAGGCGGAGCACAACTCGGGTCGAGGACGAGGCGTACTGTCTGTTCGGGTTGTTTGGGGTCAACATGCCGACACTATATGGTGAAGGACGGAACGCATTCTACCGGTTGCAAGAAGAAATTATGAAAACGTCATCTGATTTGTCTGTTCTTGCATGGACCTCGGAGCGTTCGCTCTCGCAGCTTACTTGGACACATGATGAACCTCGTTTCCGCCCTTTTTTGGATGTTACGGGAGATGTTACAAGTATCCTGGACTCGCTCAAGAAACTCGGGCCATTGAACACCCCCCCCAGTTATCATCTATTAGCACCATCACCAGATCGATACGAGAGCTCCGGAGATATTGTGTCCGTCAGGGGAGCACTGAAAGCTCAAAACAATTGGCTAAATGTATGTAGTTTTCATCTTGAACCTGCGCTGTGTTTTGATCCGAACATTTGTCCCATACGTGACAGGCTGGTCCTGGTACTCCGTCGCTCGTAGCGACTCCTTACGGAATCCGCGCACACCTTCCTTGCATAGACATCGGCGACGGGACTGGTTTCGTCCTCATAGACATATTTTGCCACAGCACCCACCCGAAGGCGCAACCAGGCAACCGGATTTACCTCCTCCTGCAAAGGAATGTCACGACCATCGATGGGATGCAAGGCTACTCATGCTACGATTGCCAGTGGTTTGATCACCCACTGGGACATTCTACACGCATTGTGCACATCACAGTGGCTAGCACTACGCCTGGGAACCATAGTAGCCCTGCACAGTGGCGAGATGTATATATCTCCGCCCGCCCTCGCCATCGCGCCCTTCTCAGACCTCATTTATCAGAACTTGTCGCCCGCCTGGCCTTCAATGCACCCAAGTTTCCCTCATTCCGAATCCAACCATCTATGATTTCTGATAGATCCTATTCCTGCTGTGCCGTCACGCAATTATCTCCGAGTACTTTCTGGACGGGGGATCCCCCTTTCAGCTTACTTTTCGAGAGCCAACAGTCCGAAGGCTCAGGCTCCAAATTGATCACAACACTAGGGGCATGCAGGGGAGTCAACGAGGATATTGCAGGCATTTCCATCCCCCCCAGCCATACATCGTACTACTATGCTGTCTTGCGAACTGCTGAAGAGTCGGAGAAAGAAGACCAAATAGCCAAAGATGTTTTGAGCGGGACTTATGAAGCGCCGCAGCACAATTGTCGGAAGGATCATGTTTCGCATGGGTCTATTATTATGGGTACCGCGCCGCTCTTCAAGACCTTCAAGATATCATTCAGAAAAAGTTCTGCAGACACTCTTGGAGAGACTTTGGAAGTCCACATGGGGGACCCGGTAAGCCGTTAATGCCACGTCAGCAAAGATGCATATGACAGGGAACTCACATTTTGGTGAATTCCAGCCGGAGGTTGAAGACATTCTAAATGAATGATAGTAACGGTAACAGATTGGGGAGGAATGCTAGAGGACTCGTCAATTGTATGTTGTAACAAAGTGAAGAGCTAAAGTCTTGCTCACTGGTGTGATCCACATTCGCTGTCATCCACACCACAGGGCACGAGCCACGCCCCGGCATTGCAGTGGTTGCACGCCTATCATCCGGCAAAGATCTAACACAAGGTCATGCTAGATAATCCGTGCCGTAGCAGCATCCCCACCCATCGCCACTGTCCCGCCGTAGAACCTTCCTTCTCGGCATGAACATGGCACTAACCCCGCGCGACGATCACCCGCACAAACAGTGCGCGCCGGCACGTCCCACAACGTCTGTACTATGCACACAGCCACGACAGCGCGTGTGCCGCACCGTAAGTGCCCATGCGAGCGAGCTGCCAGCGCCTGTTTCCCGTCGAATGCGCACAGTTCCTTTCGAGTGCGGGCGGCTTACGGGTTGTAGCTGTGCCGAGTTCGGATTCCAGGGACTCCCAGGACAGCGGGTCGCGCAACCACGGTACGCGTGAGGATTACTTGAGGTGCAACCGCTGACGGGGAAGCAGAGGAGCCTGGGAGGCTTCAGGGTCTCGAGTCGTGTGCGAGGGGGGATCAAAGGAAGCCCGGGACGGCGACGCTCGTGTGAGCTGCGTGATAAGGCGTGTCTCCCGCGAGACGCACAGTCCACGGGCAAGAGTTCGATGGGCGAGGGGAGGCCTGGTTTGAATCCAACGCCGCAAGGACGGCCGGCGAGTCCTTCGTGTTGTCGAGTTGTTGCGCAGATTTGGAATGGTGCATCCTGTGCGACTTTCAGTTACACGGTCAGATCTGGGAATGCGTTCCGATCTGCTCTTCCTGTACGCGTTTCTCTGACTCAGATGCTAATGCGGCAAATGCCTTGGGCCCAGCCCTCCGGGCTGAGGACGTGTGGGCTATTAGGACGGCCACAATGGGATGCATCCTGCTCACCTTTGTACGACATCCCTATGTCCGCCCGCCATCTTGCGATAGTCTCCATCATCCTCTTAGGACACCTTAGCGCCTGAATAGACATCCTCCACGTGCGCGAGACCCGTCGTGTTGCCCTGACGCGCCCACCACGCTCGACTGGCATTATGGTGAGCACTCTCTCCCAGACCTCATTCACGCGGAGCCGGACCCCATCCCCATCTGCTCAGGCTACGTCAAAGACGACTACCTCCGGCCACCCCACAGTGAAGCTCGCGTTCGAGGACACCGCCCGCTACGCGCTCGACTCTCCCGAGGCCCACGACGAGTGGCTCTGGACAGCCACCGTCGGCGACGGCAACGTCCACTACAGCCCAAACCATGAGATCTTCGTCGTTTCCGTCACCGACCAGCTCCACCGCCTCCGCTCCTACTGCGAGGCCCTCGTCAAGGATGGTCCCCCGCGTGGGCACGCCCTCAGCCACCTCAGCCACTGCATTAACTTCTTCCCCATATCCACCCTCTGCGCAGCATACATGACTCTCAAGCCCGCCGACGCGTGAGCGCGCAACTACACCCGCGAGCGCGCCCGGGGCGAGCACGTATGTATGGACTGGCCTGGATTCTACGACGAGATGAAGACCAACTACATCGGGTGGCAAAAGGTGCAGGCCGAGCTGGAGGACACAGCGCGTGTAGGTGGAAACACGCACATACATATATCATAAGGGGTCTCTGGAGGATATAGCCCGTCAGGCCAAGCCGCATTTGCACTGTGTGAGTCAGAGTGTATCAACGCACCTAATAAATTACCTACTGCCACCTTCATAGCTGACCACAACGGTAGCCTGCGACTCCTTGCCGCCTCCGTACGCCTCTCCCTGCATCTCCCCCTTCAGGTTCTCGTAAAACTCCGGCGTCAACCCCGCCTTCTCGCGATCCACAGCGTTGAACGGGCCCTTCACGTCGCCCCGCCACCCCCGCCGCACCTCCTCCCGGAACGTCTTGACAGGGTCCACGCCCTCGCGCGCACACACCCACGTGAACCATCGGTGGCCGGTCGTGACGTGCGTCACCTCGTCGCAGTGGATCGTCTCGAGCACCGTGACGCTCTCCGCGTCGCCTGCGCGCCGGAACTTTTCGATAGTCCCCGGGTTCACGTCGAGCCCGCGCGCCTCGTGCACGAGGTGGATGATCGCGAGCCGGGCCCGCAGCGACGCGAACGTGACTCGCGCGGACTCCCACAGGCCTGCGTGCACGGGGAGCGAACCGTACGGTGTGGTGGGCGATAGGGCGGCGAGGCGGGCGGTGAGGAGCGAGAAGTGCTTGGACTCATCCAGAGCCATCTTGGTAAAGTCGGCGAAGAAGGCGGGAGGGAGGTCCGGGTGAGAGGGGCCGTATCTCGCGATGATGTCCCATCTACGCCAAGAAAACGTCAAACGGGATCCCATGTCCACTACTGGTCCTCGAACTTACGCGAGGTCGATTCTAGGGTGAAAGTGTCAGTATACCGTGAGGTGGAACATGAGCACTCGCGGCTGACTCACGCCCACTGCTCAATGTTCGCGAGCGCATGCAACATAATCGCCCTATTCCGTTTTCGAGAGATCTTCACTGGATCCACGGTATTCTGTGCATACAGATCCTCGCGCGGGGGTATTTCAGGAGGTAGGGGTGCTTTTGATGAACGATGGCCAATGGATTTGAGCTGGCCTGTGCGGAACAGATTTACAGCATGTCTCGTGCGCTGCACCTGCTGCAGGATGAGTCTTCGCTCTTCTTCTATGCTCTGAGGCACATACCTTGAGCATGGGGTCCGCCGTGTTGAGGATTAAAACGGCCCATTGAACCAGGGTTGTTGGTGCATTCTCGACGGGGACCAAGGGTTCGGGCTCCTTAGGGGTAGTCGAGGAGATGGAAAGGTGCGAGAGGTCGGGAGGTGGTGGTGGTGGGTCTGCGAACTCTATACGCCATGTCGGGGACGAAACACTCGCGTAAAGCAATGAACTACTCACCTTCTGACACCGGCCTAAACTCCACCAACCTCCACCCACTCCCTCCCTCTGGCGTTTCGACCCATATATGCTCCACCCCATCGTCGGACGTCCGGATGTCAGTCGCGTACGTGCACGCTTTGAGCCCCGTCTCGCTGTGTCCGGTCTTCACGTCGAAGTCATACCTAGTCCACTCCTAATGTGAGAGGATGAAGGGACCCTGTTACAGAAAGGGGGCGAACGCACCTGTGCCAAGGGCACACCGCAACCACGCCCGTGTCGCACTCCTCGATCTCCGCGTGCGACATGTCCGCGCCGAGGTGCGGGCAGTTGGCCTCCATGACGTAGATCTGGTCGCGAAGGCTCGACGGCGTTTCATCTTGGCCGGTTTCTGGGAGCTGCCCTGGGGAGAGGCGGAAGAGGATGAGGGAGTGGTAGGTGCCCTCCTGGGAGCGGAGGTTGAGGAAGAAACGGGAGTGGGAGAAGAGCTTGTCTAGGGGTGAAACTCTATATGAAGCGCTACTGTTAGAGGTGTGTATTACTGAACATAGCCTAGGGCGAACTCACCTTAGCCAACCAGGAGTTTGCTCGGGACTTCGTCCAATCCCCTTTCCAGATTCTGACATGTTGGCGTTCCCGAAACTGGATCTTGTGGGGGGAGTGGAAGAAAATGGTCTTGCAAGACAGGGTTGCTCCGTGGGGTAGATATGCTGAGATATGAACCCACATTCATTTCTCCTTCTTTGAGATCATACACGAGTGCACTCACACTAAGTCCTGGAATTCGAAAACTGTGCAAACTTCTTGAAGACCGGCAGAAACGGGGTAAGAGTTGGGACCTATGAACTCCGACTCGGGGGCGTTCTCGTCGGGCGACTGGCAGTATAATAGAAGCAATGTCCGAGGAGAGTATGCTTAGAGGGGCAGAGAAGCCAGGACGCATCTAATCCGATGTCTATTGTGGAGTGTAGCCCGGGGAAGGAGAGAACCTGCAAAAAGTGCACGTGACCGACGCGACGCGTTCGTATAGCGCGCGCGTCGAACTCGGACGTCGCTGTAGCTTAACCGAATCTGCTCTCACAGGAAGCTCAGTCTACAAGCGTAAGGGTATCATTCGTTCACCAGTACTTTAAATACAACGAAAAGAGCAGGAGGAGGAAACGGTAGTACACAAAAACACAGAGCACAACGTACAAGCTGGCCCCCGAAACAAATCGCTCGACCTTGTCAACGAACACAGCCAGAACCAAACCGACGATCCACCACACACTAGAGGAGCCCCCGCCGTGTGTAGACACCCGCCCGCCATCACTGGTAGGCAATGCTCCGCCTCTGCCCGCCCTGCTGTCCCTGCGCGAGAAACAACGCCTTGGGCATGCGGGTGATCTCGGTGACCGTAGTGATGACCGTCGTGGTCGTCGTGCGCGTCGTGATGACAAAGTCCTTCTCCTCCGTGACCGAGACCGTCTCAGTCGTGGCGGGCGGCGAGAACGCGCGCGAGGACGCGGCCTGCACTTCATGAGACTCCTCTTTGACGGGGCGCGGCGCCTCTTGCTCGGCGCAGCGCGTGTAGTGCCAGTGCTGGGACGGGTCCCCGGGTTTGTACTGCGAGAGCTGGATACGCCCGCTCGCGATGTCGAACACGAAGTCCGAGCCGGGCCACGACAACCTGCAGACGCAGACAAGAGCACTCGTCAGCATCATCGCCCTCCGTGATGAAGCTGGTACTCACCGAATCCCATCCTCGCACTCCTCCACATTCCAAGCAGCCGGGTACTCGCTCGCAACAACACCAGCTCCCGGGGATGGCGCACGCCCCGGCTCCAGCGCGAGGTAGAGCCGGTGCCCGTTCGCGCCGCGGACGCAACGCACGAGATACCCGCGCCCGAACGGCGTGAACTCCCATTGCTGGTTCGGGCCCCCGTGCAGCGCGTACCCGATCACCGTCGCGTTGTCCGCCCCGGAAAGGTCCAACGCGGCGCCCGTGCGGGCGTTGAGTAGGACGTACGTCCCGGGGGTCCACCCCTTCGGCGCGGCCGGGACCGGGGGCGTTGGTGTGCGCGAGACGGCGGTCGTTTCCGAGGGCTCGGGCAAGTGCACAAACACAGGCGGCGGCTCGGCGATGTCGAGCGGGGCAGGGGCGGGGGATTCTGGCGCCTCGGGCTCCTCCTCGTGCGCGGGGCTGCGCGGCGCCTCGGGCTCGGGCTCAGTTGCGGCTTGCGCCTCGCCTTCGTCAGCCTTCACCGGCGCGCCGCTCTCCTCCTGGGCGTCGCCGAGCTGTTGCGGCTCCTCCATCTGCTCGGGCTCCTCGACCTCGAACGAGCCCACGGGCGGGATGCCCGACTCGACGTCCCGGAACTCGCCGACGTCCACGTCGCCGACGGGGCCCTCGACGACCTTCTCGGGCTCGGGGTTGGGGTTCAGGACGTGTGGGACTGCCTGAGTGTCGTAGCCCTTCACCTCGATGGTGTCCGGCTCGGGAGAGCGCGCCGCCTCCTCCTTGACGGGGGCGGGCTCTGGCTGGGGGGTGTGGGGCTCGGCGCCGGGCATTGCGCGCGCGGCGTCGCTCGCAGTGGACGCACGGTTGAGGGCCGAGACGGCGCGCAACTTGGCTGAAGTGGTGGCGGCGTTGGCGCCGGCGTTACCGTTCATGTCGCTGGGTGCGTTGCCCATCGTGCCTATTGCTGTGTGTGTGGTGGTGTCGGTGGTCGCGCGGCGGGTGTTGACGCGGGTGAAGATGTGTTTGATGGTCGTCGAAGGGGCGGGAGACTTGTCAGAGGCTGTCGTGCCGCGGCGGCGGATACTGAGGCTATGGAGAACAGGCATCCTGAGTGGGGGCGGAGGGCGCAGTGTTAAACGGTCGGAGGGGTTGTTGAGGGATGGAGGCCGTGTGGCGCCAGAAGTGCGGACGAGGCCTGGGTAATGCGTGGAAGCACTGCGGGAGGACGACGGGACCGTGCAGAGGGCCTGTTATCTTGTGCTTGAGGAGGGAGTTGTATTGCCCCAACGCATGTCCGGCGCGAGGTGACGTCTTCGAACGTAGGATGGAGTGCGTTCTTGACGAGGTCGAGGCGTCGACACAGTTTTCACGTGTTCGGTGACTGGCGGTCCAATGTCGAGAGCTACACGTGTAGCAGGGCTGGCAAAACGGAGATGTTCAGAGGTACAAGCACCTGATCAGCGAGACCCGCCAATCGACAGAACTTCGAAACTGCAGCGAGGCGTAGGCACACATGTACGTCGCTGACACCTCGCTGACAATGGCACTCATCGGAATTTGCGTGGCCGGATGTGCAGATTCTGCCGAAAATTGCGATACCTCGTGCAAGCCACGAGAGGGAGGATAGGGGGAGACAATTTTCCAGGTATAGACGCAGGCAGTTGGCTGATCAAGACGTTCACCAAGGAGTGCAATCCAAGTATAAGAAGAAGTAATGAGAGTACAGAATAACGCACGAAGAGATACAACACTAGCCGAAGATGATACACTAAGGAGATCTTGCACTATGGATATCCTACCAAGCACCGCCAAGCTTGTGAAACAGGTCACCGTTAGTCAGACAATGACAAACGCGGACGACCGTATAACGTACCTGCTGCAAATGCGCGTCGATTGTGTCTCCGTCCTCCATGTTGTGCTGCGCGGAGGATTTAGCAAGAAGACAAGGGGCGCGGAACACGTGGGGCACGCACGTCTGCTGGGGACTCCTCCGCGCGAAGGCGCTGACCGGAGTACGTGAACTTGAATGTTCCTGCAGGGCGCATAGATAGTGATCAGTGATCATGGGGCGACGGAGATACGCAGCGAACGCGATCATGCCTGGTTCTTTCCCAAAACGCTTCTGTGGGCAAGAATGAGCGGCACAGGACACGATGCAGAGGGGAATGAACGTGCCTCAGCGGCCTCAAAGAGTTTCCTGAACGACATCCCTGGCTTCACCTTCACCGTACATGCTGCGATCATGCATATATGTCGGCATTTGTCGAGGATAACGCCCCGAGCGCGCCGCACGACGCGACGCGACGCGCCGCTGAGCGCGCTCGGGAGAGAAGACACTCACTCTGGCCCTCGAAGTCAACGACGAGATTGATCTTGGGCTTGACGTCTTCCTGCTGCTCTTCAGTCATGCTGAGCGCGTGGTGCAGACGTCTGGGCGCCGGGAAGAGAAGAAGAGACGATAGGAGAGTGGCGGGAGGTCGGAGAATGCGGTTAAGGCGCGAGAGGCGCGCGCCCTCCCGCCTTGCCTCTCCTCCGCCGGCGCCTTGGCCTCTTTCCCTCCGTCATTCCGCCCTCCCTTGGTGCCCCCTCGGTCTCCGCAGGCCCATGCTCCTCCCGCAGCCAATCTAATCCCATGTTTCACGAACGCAACGCCCATTGAACTATTGTAAACGCCGTAAAGTACCCTAGTCGACGTCATGGCCGCCACCACTCCCCTAGACTATCCCGAGCTCCCCACATTCGACAAGCGCAAGTATCGTAAACACCTCTGGGGTTGGTTCAGCTACGCATTTGCCAGGTGCGCGGCGTCACAAGACTCATAAATTATGCGTATTCATACGACTGCTCCTCCACAGTGAAGTATTCGTCATCGTTTCCCTCACCCTCTTCCTCCCTATATGCCTCGAGCAATTCGCTAGGTATGTCTTGCCTCCTACCCTCTACCGCGCCCGCTCACGGCTTGCAGAGACAATGGGTATCTGCTTCCAGACAAGACCCAGCCGTGCACAGCTGCTGCCAGCTCCCCAGCGACGAGCGAGTCGGAATCGGACTTGCGTTGTGTGGTGAAACTGGGATGGCTTTGGATCGACAGTGCAAGCTTCAGGTGTGTGCTCAACCTCGTCCGCAGCAGTAACACTCCTAACGTCTTACAGCTTGTACGTGTACTCGTTCTCCGTCGCCCTACAAGCCCTCACTGTCATTTCCATGGGAGGCATTGCAGACCATCGTGAGTCACCGCAACAGACACCGCCATCTGTTCCCATTTCCCCAGAACAACTTCTCCAACTGATATAATCCACACAGCACCACACCGCAAGCGCCTCCTGCTCACATTCGCTGCGCTCGGCTCCTTCTCCGCGATCCTCTTCCTCCTCATCCCGTCCTCCTCTCCGGTCTGGCCACTCGTCGCTCCACTAGCCATGTGTGCCAACGTCGGCTTCGGGGCCTCCATGGTCGCCCTCAACGCATACATCCCCACGCTAGCCCAAAGCGCCAAGGAAGTCGTCGCAGCCCGCGCGGACCTCGTTCGCGCCGCGCACTCCAGGACCTCGTACGAGCACCCGGCCGAGGGCGACGGCACGGAGGGCGTGGACGAGCCGCTCCTCGCGCGCGAAGACGGCGCTGACAGCGCGGACGCGAGCGCGGCGAAGGCGGCGCACGACAAGATCCTTTCCGCGACGACGGCGCGCATCTCCTCGCAGGGGATCGCGCTCGGATACTCGGCAGGGATCCTTATGCTCCTCCTCGCGCTCGTCCCCGTGACGGCCATGAAAGGCTCCACGGATGCCCTCCGCCTCGCCGTCGGCCTGAGCGGCGTCTGGTGGGCCCTCTTCTCCCTCCCCGCCGCCGCGTGGCTCCCCGGGGCCTCCTCTACAGCCGCCGCGGCTGCCATCGCGCTCGAGAGCGCCGACCCCGACGCACACATCCACGCATTGCCAGAGGAGAGGGAGTGGAAGATGTCGCGGGAGGTCGTGCGCGCATGGAAGCGGCTCGGGCAGATGCTCCGGTGGCGCGAGATCCAGCGCCTGCGCAACACGTTCGTCTACCTCGCCGCGTGGTTCCTCCTCTCGGACGGGTTCACGACGATCACGTCCACGGCGCTCCTCTTTGCGAAGACGACGCTGCACATGCCGCCCTCGTCGCTCATCCTCATCGGCGTGCTCTCCCCGACGGCGGGCATCCTGGGGTCGCTCGTCTGGCCGGTGATTCAGCGCAGGATGGGGTGGTCGAACCTGCGCGTGCTCGTCACGCTCGTCGGGCTGGCGTCTGCCATCCCGGCGTACGCGTGTCTCGGGTTTCTGCCGTTGTTCCAGCGCTCCAGCGTCAAGTTTGGAGGTCTGACAACCCCTGGGGAGATGTACGCATTGGCAGTTTGCTTCGTAAGTGCAATTTTTCTTCCTAACTAGCTCATGCAAGCCGTTGACTCTTCCATTCGCGATTTAGGGTTCCGTTTACGGCGCATTCCAGGGATACGCCCGGGCGTTCTACGCTGAGATCATCCCACCGGGCGAAGAGGCCAGATGGTATGCGCTCTTCTCGATCACAGACAAGGTAAGCCCGGTCATTCTGCAGCCCGGAAACTCCATGCTCAAGCTAGTGGATAGTCGAGCTCCTTCGTCGGGCCCCTTGTGGTGGGCGTCATCGCGGACACCACCGGCAACATTCGATACTCGTTTTTCTTCCTGGTTGCCATGATTTGGCTTGCGGTCCCGGTTCTCATGGCGGTCAACGTGGAGCGTGGAAGGATGGATGCGCAGCGATACATCTCGGGGTCTAATCGGTAATGTGAGTAGTCCATTGGTCACATGCAAGATCGTGAAGTAGCTAATACAACCAAGATTATGTCTCGCATGTAAATTATCACTTCTTGGATACTCTTATCGCTTTCTGCATGAAACCGGCGCCATTCTGATCCCGGCCCGCCCGTCAACAAATGTCCCCGCTGACAAGTTCGGTAACCCACTCACCGTCTTTTGCGCCCGTTTCGCATTCTCGGGCTTGACCGCAAATAACTTTGTCGGAAGAATCGCATCGTGCATGTTCAACGCCGGGTCTCGATAAACGTGTAGTCTGTTGTAGACTCTACCTCCCTTCGTCGAGTGGCAAATGATGCGATTGCGCTTGTCCCACCAGCGGACGGTGATCCACGGAGCGCATATGGGCACTCCTGCGTGGACGTGGAAGCCGCTCCTACGGTCTGGTGAGATAAAGTTCTGTTGACTTGGGGGAGGGGGAACACCGCTCACATGATCTCTATACGAGCGACCTCCATCCTGTCGAAACCCAGCCGCGCGCGCTCCTCGCGGACGCGCTCCCAGCAATAGCGGCGCATCTGTTGTTTGGAGGAGTATAGGCTCGGAGGGTTGAAAATGACGGTGCACGCTCGTGCGATGCGTGGGAGGATGCGCAGGACCTTCATGGAGTCGTTTCGAAGGGTTGGAGGATATGAGTACGTGCTATCTCGCTGCTCCGGGTACCCCGCTTCTTATATCCACCTCATCCACATGTATCGCTTCTGCTTCTCACCTGCTATCCATAGACCCAGGCATTCTATGGCTGTCGTTTCCCACTCGACTCTCGAGCTCAAGCTCAAGCTCGCACATCTTTGCGCAACGCTAACCCTGGACTCGGTCATCGGGTCATCCTAGTGAAGCTATCGTAATACCGTTCCTGGACTGTTGAGCTCATTCAACCTTCCTCGCGACGTGCAGGCTGATAAGACAGAAACTACCGCAGCACTCCTCCGTCACCATTTTCCAGAGAGCCTTCGCCCCGTGTTCACGTGGTCCGTCACCCGGTGCTTCGTTGCATGCGCCATGCCGGTTTGCGTTCCAGCAATGTGAGCACTAGATGTAAGCGAAAGTCAGAGCTCCCTATTTTGTGGGAACCTAAACCTCATTAGATTACACAGTACAGACGCCGTCTATATACTCAACGCCACAACGCGTTCCCTCTATCCGACTTCACCCAGAGTTATACCAGCATACGCCCATCTGGCCTACCACCCCTATACATCTGACGTCAGTCCATCCGACCACGAGGCGTACTTGTCCACGTCCGTCGAAAGTGACGCAATGTGCTCCCGCACCCATTGCACCCCGTCAGGGCCCAGGGGCAGCCGGAGAGGAGGACTATCGAGTAAGCTGAGCTCATAAAGCTTCTCGACGCCTTTGGCTGTGTCGGAATACGGGAACGCCGCTGCCTCCGAAGCGCTCTGTTCGAAGGCAGCGCGCACGAGGGATGTCATCATCGTGGGGTCGGTATATGCGGGGTGTCGAGGCGCTGTCTCCCGCTTTGCGCCCAGCTCGGTTGAGAATGCCCCTGGCTCGACCGCCGTGATCTTGTTCAGGCTGCAGGTGAGCCTTCTGTGTTATGGGTAAACTGAGATGATACTTACTTTGATGTTCCAGTCAGGATGCACCTCCTTCGCGAGCGTCTCCACGAAGCCCTCGAGTGCTGTCGACATACGCAAATCAGCTTCCTGTCATATCAGCACCACACAACCCTCCACTCACCATGCTTCGACGCGCAATACCACCCCAGCATCGGATATCCGATAATCCCCGCCCCTGCGCTGTTCACGATCAACCTCCCTCCCCTTGGCTGATTCTCCTCCCGGAACACGCGGACCGCCTCGACAGTCACGTCCGCCGCGCCCCAAAAGTTCACGTCGAACATCGCCCGCGCCCGCACCGCGGGCACCCCCTCGATCTCGCCCGCGACAACGGCCCCCGCGTTGTCGAACACGACGTCGACGCGCCCGAACGCTGCGAGCGCTGCGCGGAACGCATCGCGCACCTCTTCCGGGGACGTGACGTCGAGCTTGAGCACGAGCAGCTGCGCCGGGTGGTGCTGCGTCGCGAACGAGGAGAGGGTCTCGGGCGTGCGGAGCGTCGCGACGACCTTGTCGCCGCGTGCGAGCGCGCATCTGACCATCTCGAGGCCAAAGCCTGAAGACGCGCCGGTCACTGTGAACTGCCGCTTTAGTAAGAAGGGCAACATTGGAGAGGCGGAGTGGCGTACCAAACCACACTCTAGGGGTTGAGGACATTTTCGGCGATGCAGGTCAGTTGAGGGACTCAATCTTTGTGTTTTGGTGATCGATGTACCTCAAGCATGTCTCTTTTATACAGCCCCTTATAATTTGTCGAGCCCGCAGGATTGCATATAGGCACCGTCGGTCGCCATGGGCTTTCCGCCCGACGACAGCGCACCACGAACTGCGCCGACCGAAGCCGCCCTGCTCACAAGAACGCGGGCTTGCTCGATCAGGACGGATGTCGAGGCGAGCCCTTCCTCCGATTGTTCGCGGGCCGTCGTGTCTCTGTTACGAGAGGCGGAGTGCTACCAGATCATCTCCAGCTTCCCTTGGCCGCCCGATGTCGATGGCTATCGTATTCAAATCTCGCATTACCTATGCGCTTGCACTGGAATAGCCCGGACCTCGCCCCTCACGAGGTATGTCCTAACGATTGAAGGCGATATTCTCCCCTCTGACTGCTTCTCCTGCGACAGCAAGTGCTAACCAAAAGTGGCTACGCACCGCATTCCAGCGGGAGCCATTCATCTTATTCCATCCGCCGCCGGGGCGATCCCATTAGAGTGCGAAGTGCACGCTGATCAGATCTCGAGCGTCGGCATCGGGCGGTATCTTGGCCGCGCTCCTCACAAGCATCCGTCCCTGGGAGTCCACGCTGCTACCACGTTCCTATTCTCGTTGCCATAAAGTGGGAAGAGTGGGAAGCGGGCTTCTTCAGGCTATCAACATCGGTCGGGGTTCGGTATCTTACTTACATAATGGACGAGAGAAAGCCGCGCTGCTGTCCTTGAGTGATTCTGGGTGTGTGGCCGGTGACTAGCATCACGTTACTAACTCCTTGCCCCTTCCCGTTAATAATGCGCTCGCATGTCCCGATTCGACTCAGCACAAGACTTTGGTCCTCGCTTCCATCGAGCGAGCTTTGTATATTATTCGTCTGTATGCATTAATATAGTAATGTGATCGTTACTGAATAAGTTAGTTCAACCACCTCTGCAACCACGACGCGAACCCCCACCCCAACCCAAACCCCAGAGGAACACAGGCAGACAACAAACGGCCCCCAGCCGCTCCTACACAGCCAACCCCACCGCCCCGTCCCCACTCCTGCGCTCCAAGCTCGCACGCACCGAGCCCCGACGGGCCCCCGACGCCGGGCGCACCTCCTGCGGGCCCCGCGGGCCGAGCGGGGGCGGCGGGGGCGGGGGCGGCAGCGGTGACGCCTGCGCACGCCGCGTCCGCTCGCGCGCCGCCTTCCGGTACTCCTGCACCTCCTGCAGCACCGCGTCCGCGTCCGCGGGCGCCTTCGGGGCGCGCGCAAGGAACGGCACTGTGCCCTCGCGCGCCCGCCCCGGCGCGTCCTCCGCCCCCGCCGCCCCAGTCGCGACGTCTCCCCCCACGCCTACGCCCACGCCCATCCCCGCGCGGCCGGCGGCCCCAGGAGAGAAGAGCCGCGCGTGCTCGTGCACGCTCGCGCCGAAGACGCCCGCGGTCGCGCACGTCGTCGAGGGCGGCCCGCGCGGGCTCGGGAGCGCCGAGAGCGACGCGCGCGCGCGCGAGGTAGGGCGCAGGCGCGGGCTCGCGCCCCCAGCCCCAGCCCCAGCCCCGCCCCCGCCCCCGCCCGTGAGCGCCGCCCAGTTCCACTTCTCGTCG